>JAQMYJ010000006.1:21633202-21649174 GCA_030014305.1 Clarias laeviceps | reverse complement strand
GTAAATGGTCATGAAAATAAAGAAAACACATTGAATGAGTGAAGGTGTGTCCAAACTTTTGGCCTGTACTGTACATAGGAGTAAAATCTGACTTTGCTCAGCAGGTACTACAGTTATCTATTTTTTGTTTGTTTTTTTGAAAGCAATGCTACATAGGACAAGATTAAGAAGAAGATAATACCTGGGCAGGTTATATAGAGGAGCCATCCTGAAGCAGGCCACCACCGCACGCTTCCTCTGCTTGGACAGCAGCTTGTGCCACACGGCCTTCTTACTCCTCTGAGGATGCTCCACCTGATCAAACACACAGCGTCCAGTCTTACAGGAAGCATTAACAGCAGAAAGAACTCCCTTAGGGATACTTTACTATTACAGCACATTTAAAGTGTTTTTTTTTGGGGGTTGTTATAGCTACACTATGGGTGGCATGGCGGGTTAGTGGTTAGCACTGTCGCCTTGCACCTACAGGTCCTGGCTTCGATTCCCGCGTCTGGTCTGTGTGCATGGAGTTTGCATGTTCTCCCTGTGCTTGCTGGGTTTCCTCCAGGTTCTCAAGCTTCCTCCCACAGTCCAACGACATGCAGATTAGCCTAATTGGCGTTTCCAAATTGCGTGTGAGAGTGTTGACCTGAGGTCCTACCACTGTCGTACCAAAATGGGAATGAATACAATGGTCACCATTGGCCTTCACGGTCTCTAGTTGGAATACAGAGGTTCCTAGATGGATGGATGGATAGAAAGCTACACGACTGTCTATTACCAAACATTTGTGGACACCAGATGATCATAGCACCAATCAATCCCATTCCCCATCAGTCTCTCTTTGTTATACAGTAATAACTTCCACTTTTCTAGATTTTGCATCACGGCTATGGGTTTTTGCTCACGCAGCCACTAGCGGGTTAGTGAGACATACCAGGGCATCCTTTACATTTGTGTGCTTTACCCTTTCTGGCACCAGTTTGAGGAAGAACCGCATGTACTGTAAAGATTTGACTATAAAGTATATAATGAAGTATTTCACTATATAACTATATTAGTACATAATGAACATATTGTACAATATTGTAGGTTTCTTCTGGAAATATCCACGGATAATGGCTCAGGTACTGATGTAAGAAAGGTACTGTTGCTGTGTGTGTCAGTCGCCAGATGCTCTGCACTAACCTGGTCCAAATGGAAGAGCACATGAGCGATGTCCAGCACTCTCTCTACAGTCTTCTCTGGGTCCGAGGTGTCCTCACTCCGGTTAGGCATGTCCTTATATAGTGCCATCTGCCAGCGAATTGCAGGGTCCTCCAGCTGGGTTTGCACGCACACACACACACACACACACACCAAACAAGTCACTCATTTAAAAGATATTAACACTTAATCAACTAAAAATACTTTTGAAAACAGTAGGCTTGTACACCGAAGGCAAAATCTACTAAAAACAAAATCAGTGGGAAAACACAGTGAATATAATTCAATTTTAATTTTAACTTCTGATCTGCCGTGTTAAATTTACTAGAAAGCATAACTCTGATTCACTCTACCTAAAATTTTCTACACATCCTGCTGGTTCACTGTGTAACACTATGTGATTGGCGTTTAATACACGTGTGGATCATACTGTCGATTTTTTTTGGTCTTTATTTATTTATTTATTTATTTTTTATTGTCACATCACATTACTGGTACCCTGGTACAGTACATGTGAGTGAAATTCTTGTGTGCAAGCAACACAAGCAATAGTGTACAATTATAAGAAATAAATATGCACGTAAATACATATGCATATGAATAAGTACAGTAAATGTATTCACAAATATATATTAATATTGTGCAATTTGTTTTTTTATGATTTTCGATTCGATTCGGTTCAATAGCACTAGGGTTTTTCATCTTTCTCAAGCATTAATAAACACAAAACATATTTAAATAAACCCTGAAACGCTTGTGTTGCAACTTGTGTGGTTGAGTCTTTTAATTGTCATGTCTCGTACAAAGCGATACTTTTCTCCTGACAATCGTCTGCCTCACACGAACATCCAGTAGGGGACAGTATTGCACAAACTGGCCATGAACAAAAAGAGATCATCTTGCAAGCAGTTGATATTTTCTGAAAAAGCTGTGGTGTATTTTTGAGAAATCCATCAATTTTAGACCATTTAATATTTATAGGTTTAACTAAAGAATCAACGACTCGAACTGACATTCTGTACAAAAGATGAAATAGATTGCATAATGCGTTTGTCTTGTAAGACTAAAGAAATGTCTAATATCATGTCTTTATGTATAATTGACAGTAACAGATATTTAAAGTTAGGAGCATTTATAGAAATATCTCGGGCATAAACATGACACACAGTGTTGTACACAGCACTAAACAGACCAGCTTGCTGTGTGAGAGCTTTGCTTCCTGAGATTTTGAGGAATTTCAAATTCAAATGTAGTTAACCGAAGCGCTAAGTGTAGACTGAGACACAGGACCAAATATCAAGACGTGACTTGTGTACAAGGGGCGTTCAAGTCAAACCGGGACTTGAATGGAGGTGTAAAACTGATTTACAGTATCACAGAACGGTGATGAGACTCTCAGCCGCAGTGAAACATGAATGTTGCAAAACGTTTGATTGTGGATGACGATTCTGGCCGTGGTCTCTCGGAGTCCACTGCAGTCGTTCAAATTTCAGAAGAGACGCATCTGTCTGAGACACAATGAGAACTGTATACACACACACATTCCCCAACCCTGCTTGCTCATTACAGGAACTCAGCTACAGTCCTGACCTCACATGTAAAGGAGTTCCTGGGAGTCCGGAATTTCAGACGTTAAGCAGACAGTCGGATCAGGGAAAACGTTCTAGCTTGATGGTATCTAAGTGCCAGTGAAGAAATAAAGGAGAAATAAAGAGTCCTGGTTTGACTTGAACACCGCTTGTACCATGCTACATTAAAGGATATTACTACAGCTGAATTATTTGCTTTGTAGCCGTCATACAACATACTGTAGTAGCAAACTTCAGACACAAACTTTATGTGGACTGTTCAGCTGTAAAGTATTAAAAAGCGTTCTTTCTACACTACACACTAAGAGCTACAGCTCATCCACTCCAGCTGTTGATTCTCTACACACCAGTGGGCTACATCTGAACACGTGGTAACGTGCAGTAAGGCAGGAGGCCGCGGGCTTCGCGTGTCTGGAGGCGTGATCCAGGGAGGACGACTTCTTCATGGCACTCAGAGGCACCCGTGGGTGTCGCTGGATGGAGAAGTCGTTCGTAGAGGAGCGTTTAAGGAAGGCCAGGCGTTTGTGAAAGGGTATTTCTGGGGCGGCCGGTTTGGGCTGGCGCCGGTTCATCCACTTCAGGACGATGATCAGGCGCTTGACCAGCTTCTTGAAGTGGAACATCCAGTACTGATGAAGTGATGCGGGGACATGCAGGCATGCGGCGGGTGGAGCGGATGGAGACAAAGACATGCAGTGACATGCAGCTGGAATGATCATACATGCAAATGCTTGTGTTATGTCTGACTTTGGATTCATGTACATCTCATATCTTGTAAAATTATCATTCTTGGTGCTCTATTACATATTTACATCATATTTAAATTGGTATAATCGAACCCCAGTGCATTTAACATCATATTAGCATGTCCTGTGGCACAGAGAAAAGATTTAGCATGATGAAGTCGAGAAGGAGCGCGAGAACACCGAGGTGCTAATGAGGAGGCTTTATCAACTTGACACCATCATAAACACCTTACACACACACACACACTCCTCACCTTTCCCTGCAGGTGAAGATTATTTCGGATGATCTCCCGAACTTCATCCTCCGTGTCCTTCTGTAGATAAAGAGCCAAAACAGTTCAGTGACCTTTTACTGAAATTAGAAAAAAAAGTTAATTACAAAGTCAGAAACACACACACACACACACACTGACTCTCTCCCTGGTTGCCATATGGCTAATAGCCATCACTGTGACCTTTTCAAGGAGATATTTTAATACCTTTTCACTTGCAAGGAAATATACTGTTTGTACGTACAGTAAAAGCACAGTGCATGGTCTCACCCTTAAGTTAAATATACAGTACCGTTATTAATACAGTTAAAAAAAAAAAAATACGGAACACTAAAATTTTTTACCTTGACTACAATCCTGACTATTTTTCCTTGATGTAAATAAGTTGCTTTACATTCTTAATGACAAATCAAGCTTAAAAATGCTTTAAGTACCAAGCAAACATCGGACATCTCCCAGTCGTTCAGAGGACGTTCGAATCTTTCGCACTCGGTCCTCATGTGAACTTTTACTGCTCGATGTTATTAGGACCGTACTGATGTTCATTAAAAAGGTCCAAGTGTAACGATCCAAATCAGACATAAATATATAACTTTTAGGGAATGTTCCCTTTTTGTCACACAGAACATGTTTTTTAACATTGTGGGGACATTCCTCCCTAAATGTTATAGTATAGGTTTTCACAGGACGTTTCCGTGACGTTGCCTTGGTTACTACCGCTGTTTGGTCCTAAATAAAATGTCTGCATGATGTTTTCCAAACATCTCCCAAAGGTCCCCCAAAAACTTGCACAATGTTTGTAGAGACATTCTGGGGACGTTTTTTTCCTTTTGGTTTGCTGGTTAACGACTAGTGTACAAGGTTGGGTGTAATGTGTTACAAAGTAACGCGTTAGAGTACTTGGATAACTTTTTTGATGTAACGAGTAATCTAACGCGTTATGACTGCAATTTAAGTACTCAGTTATTTAGTTACTTTTTCAAAAATGTAATCTGTTATTCAGACAATTTATGCAATCCGTGAGCCATCAGTGCCATCAGACATCAGTGATTTCCAATCCGTTATTGTGTGTGGGTGTGTGTGTGTGTGTGTGTGTGTGTGAACGTCGTCCTACAAGCCCCGCCCCCAATAAACCCCCTCTGTTATTCCTGCTGTTATACCCCTATCTCACCTATGCGGTTTGACTATGCGAGGGCCGACACGCAGAAAGATGAAAATCTAATCAAAGCGCCAAAACTCGCGGTGAATCATGATGAATCGAACTTACAACCACCGCGCGAAACCACATAGGTGAGATAGGGGTATTAGTAGTTAACAGATTATGGGCCAAACTTCTCTGAGTGATGATGGTAAAATAATTATAAAGGTCTTGACTAAAACAACATGCATGAGGAATCACAAAGCAGTTTTGCAATGGAAAAGAACTCGAACTAGTTACTTTTATCAGAAAGTAACGCAGTAATGTAACTGATTACTTTTTAAAGACTTTAAAAAGTAATGTCCCCCAACACTGCTAGTGTACACATTATACCTTAAATATAATAAATTCAAACCATTACACACAGTCTTAACAAAATGCATCATCGTTCTAAATCCTTGTGCATGCTGCTTTATGTGTATGCACATATATGTGTGTGTGTGTGTGTGTGCCTGGGTGAAGCGGTTCTTGGCCAGGGAGATGAGTTCCTGGTCTCCAGGAGCACAGATATTCAGACCAACAGGAAGCAGCCTCTTGAGAGCAGCGACGATCAGCGACGTCTGCATGGAATAACGGTCGCCTCGCTTCTTCATCTTCTTCCTCTCCTGGTCCGACACTGCCCCCTGTGGACCGGTATGCCAATGTACATGTCAAGTCATAAACTGGATAAGTCTTAAAAAAAAAACAAAAAAAAACAAGGGCTTCAACATGCAATACAGAACCGACAGAACACTGGTGAGTTTGTACACTATGCACAATGACTGAGTGCTACGCTGGATCTTGAGCACTAGACTATTTAACTCGTTCATGCATCACGTCCACACCAATCTAAACCCGGGGTTTATGAAATCGACGCGATAAGTATTTACCTATTGATGTTTAAAAACATCTTGTGTGACTTACAATTTGTGAAACAGTGAAAGAGTTCAGTGGTTAGCACTGTCGCCTCACCCGTCCAGGGTTAGGGGTTCGAATCCCATCTCTGATCTGTGTGAGGAGATTGTCCGTAGTGTGTGAGTGTGTGTGCTTGTGCTCTGCCTTGGGCTGGTAAGGTGGACCCTGACCTATGCCCTACATTCCCTGGGACGTAAGGTGGACCCTGTGACCTTACACAGGACAGCAATATTTTATTAACAAGAAATAAAGAAGAATTTATTTCTTCTAGAGAAATATATTTATATTTTTGGTTATAATAAGTCTCTTGCCTCGCCTCCTTTATGCATGATGTCCGTACAATTATAGTTTGAAGTGTTCATGGAATGAACTTACTGTATAGTATAAGTTTTTAAACCACCTGCTGATTGGAATCTGATTGGCCAGAACGTGCGCTTTATTTCCATGTAACAGCATTGGTAGTTTAAAAGAGGGATGGTCTTAAAAAAGGACTCTTATAATCATTGATACGGTGATGTTTTTTTTTAGAAGAACTTAGTCTGGATTACACTTTTTGCTTACTTTCTGGGGTAAAAATATACAATGATTACAACATTGACAAGTCATAATGGTATAAGAGGAAAAAAAAAAACACTCCAGTCATGCTGTTATAATAATAACATATAATAAGCAAGAATATATGACATGTAACTCTGTCATGTGTTATTCCTTAAAAAATTTGCAATCTAGCAATTACTTAGGTTTACAAATTGCAATGAGACAGAGTACACACAATTTTCCCTTATACAGGGTGATTCACTCAAAATGGGCCCAGAATATTCTGTAATAACTCTCACTAGATCTAAGCAATCTGAACGCAACAGTGTACAATGTGCTCCTCAGTATGTTGAGCTCCGAACACGCTCAGTGGAAACGATAAGGTAGGCGCCAGATGGAGCAACATGTAATACAGAAGAAAGGAAAATGACAGAAATCGAGTCCTTCGTCGGCAACAGAGTAATTTCAAAGCGGCTTTGGCCAACACGGTCGCCGGATCCAACACCACCATTGATGTATACTCGAAGGAAAAGTCTAATGGAACAAGCTTTGCATGATGGAGGATTTAAAGGAGAACATCCAACGTGAAATTGCTGCTATGTCCAGATGCTCCGCCCGGCCAGATATCCTTGTCGATACATTCAGGAACATAAAGCGACGTGTCGATATGCGTCTGGCAGAAAACGGAAATGACTTCCAGCATCGCATGTAATGCAATCGATTACACATACGTCAAGGTATATAACGTATTTTTTGGTTCAGATTGCATCATCATAGCAAGAGTAATTACACAATTTGGGGCCTCTTTCAAGTGAATCACCCTGTAACGTGCGTGTGCGCTCTTACCTTGGACATTTTCGACTTGGTGTCAGTAATGAGGAACGACATGTTGTTTATCTCGTTCTGGACAACGAAGTTCTGTTCCTCCCGTTTGAAATTCTGTAAAAAAAAACAAAAAACAAAAACAAAAACAAAAACATGAAAACAAAAACAATCAGAAAACCCTCAGTATATCAAGTCGCTCGGATCGATCTCGCTCAAAGCGCTGTCCTTAAAAGGATCACTCGACTAAACCGGCGCATCCGACTGAACCAGAACAACCTTAAAAATTCTCTACAATGTCGCCACGGTCTAGAAAGAAAATTATTTCCCACGATGTATTAAAAATAAGAATGTATATTTAAATAGATTGACAATGACAGAGTGTCTGTCTGTGAGATTTACTGTTACAGTTCACTTGTTTAAAGTGACAATGTTTGATTGTGTTTTGACATTTATGTCTCTGTGTGTGTGTGTGTGTGGATGAGTTCATTTACATGGGATTTGGCCCAGAAGATGAAGACCTCTGCCACCATGCGGAACACTTCCTCGGCCTCTGGGTTCGGTTCTTTCAGCCACTTCGCTCTGAAAACACACACGGCGCTATAAACCACAAACTCGCTCACTTGCTCGAGTACACACTTCATTCCAGCCGTATATAGTGTATCATGCAATTTACCACTAATATCTTCTGTGCTCTCACCTGTTATAATCGACGAAGCGGATGAGGAGCGGATAGAAGGCGTACAGGTCGCGCACCAAGATGGTGAACTCGTCCAGGATGAGCAGCTCCGACTCGGACATCTCGCCACGGCCTTCGGCCTTCATGTGTTCTTCGTCCAACAGCACCGTGGCCGCCTTCTTTTTCAGCTTCTCCATCAGCGGCAGGAAGTGCGTCTTTAACAGCTGCGGCCGGGCCTTACTGATGATGGGCTGAGAGAAGACTAGAACATGGTGAGGGGATAAGAAGGATAGAGAGAGACAGAGAGAGAGAGCGAGAGAGAGAGATGAGAAAAGAAGAAAGGCAAAAGAAAGATAGAGGTCATAATGGAAAAAATTACACAAGAAAGGAATTTGCCTTGATCCAATTGATTACAGTCCCCTACATACGAACATTCAAGTTACGAATTTTCAAAGATACAAACATGTTTGACAGAAGTTCACATGTCCGGCGCACATTGTCATGTGTAAGGTGCAGTGCAAGCCCAGGGTGTCCGGAAGCAAGTGTAAAAGCATGAATCGTCCAACCATCGGCAGGAGACTAAACAACACTGTACTGTAATATACTGTACAGCCAATTGTATTAGTATCCTAGTACCTAGACAATGTTTGTTGCAATTACGAACAAATTAATGGCTCAAATGGTAAAGGCTGTGGTTTACTGATTGGAAGGTCGGGGGTTCGAGCCCCAGCCCCGCCAAGTTTCCACTGTTGAGCCCTTGAGCATGGTCCTTAACCCTATGTGCTCCAGGGGTGCTGCTGACCCTGCACCCTGACCCCAGCTTCCTAACTGGGATTTGCAAAAAAAAATATTTCACTGTCACATGTGACAAATAACTGAATATTATTTTATTATTATTATTAAACTTGAAGAAAGCACAGTGGCTTAGTGGGTATCACTGTCGCCTTGCACCTCCAGGGTCCGGGTTCGATTCCCGGCCAGGTTCGATTCCTGTCTCTGCATGCATGGAGTTTGCATGTTCTCCCCCCTTGCTTGGTGGGTTTCCTCCTGGTACTCCGGTTTTCTCCCACAGTCCAAAGACATCCAGATTGGGTTAATTGCCGCCCTGTCCAGAGTGTACCCCGCCTCGTGCCCTAAGTCTCCTAGGATAGGCTCCAGGCCCCCAGCAACCCTGTATACCGGATTAAGCGGTATACAGTAGTCGATGTGTGAGAGTGAGTGTATTACATCAGACTTTTGAACGAGCTTTTGGAACGGAACGAAATTTGTATGTAGACGATTTACTGTAGTTTATTTTATATACAGTATCTACCCAGAGTCGACACTTCTAGCTATGAAACTTCACCAAGAGTTGAGAATCCAGAGCGTGCAAAAGAGTTTCAAAATGTGTGATCATGTGTCAATAAAATGAAACGCTCTCCCTCTCTCACCAGCGAGCCTCTTCATCCAAGCGCCTTCGTCAATCCCCAGGTTGTTGTAGATGATCTTCAGGATGTTGCCCAGCAGCGTGTTCATGTGCTCGGAAGTGAGCGAGGTGCAGCACGTATCGGCGCGCTCCGGGTTGCTCTCGGGCCCGTGCTCCCACCAATGAGACATGTAGCTGCACAGCATGGGCAGCACCACCTCCATCACGTGGGGCATCTGAGTGTAGCGCATGCCTGACTCGGCCAGCTCCATGATCTCTTCCAGGGCTTTCTCGAGGGACGGGACCAGGGGACACACCTCCTCCACCTGAGTCGGGAGACCACACGCTGACAGAGAGAGAGAGAGAGAGAGAGAGAGAGAGAGACGACAGAGAGAACGCAAGAGACGGTAAAACACACTGTCCTTTCTGAATGTCCGTTGAATGGTGATGAGCAGAGCGTCTTCGCTCACCTGTCCTCTCTCTGGAGCCTTTAGTGTTGTAGATGGAGAAGCTGTTGTATTTGTTGAGATGGGGTTCCAGGAAGGCGACGGGAAAGGCACCGGAGAACGCCGCCAGACACTCACCGAGAGCAGGCCGCTGCCTACGCAACACGCCGTTAATAACACACATATCAGAGTCATGACATGTATTTACTAAACAAAAGGAAATACCATAGATGGCTTGTGAATAAAGCACTCGAAATCATTGTTTATTACCTTTCCACGTAGATACTTTTACTAGTTCCAAGTGAGTAAAGGCTGTTTAGGATTCTGTAACAGGAGACTTGGACGTCATCCACTATTAAGGAAAGACATGATGTAATTATTACACTAGAACCGGGAATCCCAATTATGATTTATTGATTATTTATATGATAAATATAACTGAGTAATAAATTGGAATCCTGACAATGAGCTATCAGCAAAAGTTCAGCCATAACATTAAAACCACCCTGTGCCACAGGGGTGGCTCTGGGGTGTGGCATTGCAGGGGCCCTCGAGTTGCGCTCAGGTGCGCTCAGAACTTTGCCAGGACTTTGGGTTGTGGGGTGGAGCCTTGATGGATCACAGATCGAGCATCATATGGGTTGGGATCTGGGGAGTTTGGAATGTTGGGTCAGCACTCTTGGGCTCTTGGTCTTGGGCACATTGCAACAGGTGATCTAATGTCTTTCTGTCATGGTCAGAATTATTATTATTATTTTTTTGACAGCCTTGGGTGCCCATGATCCTGTTACCAGTTTACTGGTGTATAATTGATAACCAATTTAATCTAATTCACTTGGCAGACTGCTTGTCAGATAGACACAGGAAATATTTAGCAAATATTTTTGAAATATCATCCCAGATGTTAAATGTATTCCAGCATTTCATTGGAAGCAGCTGGAGCCTGGAGATAAGATGAGATACCACCATACGTTTGCTTAAGGGCTAGAAGAGAAGGCTGCTGTTTGCAACGTCAGTTAAATGAGGTTCTATTGCATGTACTGTATACTCATGAAATATTGTATACTTGTCTATAATGACTGCAATATCTAAACATCTGGTTTAAGAATGAGTTTACATACTTTCTTACTTTAATACACTGAGCACACATGAGCTAGTCACTACTACTTTCCTGATTTGGATCAGGCGTGTCCTAGAAAATTCTTATCGTCCAGTTCTGTGGGTATTCTGTGGGTCAGGTACACCATGTGTGTAGTGTGGTGTAATCATACATCTACATCTATCTATATAATGGCACCCACCATAAGGACCCTGCATCCTGCATGCTAAGGTACATTAGGTGAGATATGTGGGGAAAAACACACACCCACACAGTTCTTTTTTGTATAGTGTGTATACTATGATGTTGTACACTATGTGATCGTCTTCAGGCAGTAGATGGCAGGAGATTTCACACTCACATATCAGGTCCTCTCCGAACAGGTTTTGCCCGATGTGCTCGAACAGTGAGGACAGGACGGGGAGCAGGGCCACGGTGGTGTAGTTGATGATCTGGGTGACTCCTCTGGGCTGGGTTCGAGTGTGTGTGAACTGACCCTGGCGTAGGTTCTCCATCGTGCGCTCCAGGTCCTCGGCGGCGTTATCGAAAAACGCACGCAGAGCCGCCTTTACCGACTCCAGACCCGTCTTCATGACTGTCCTTTAGCGGGAAAGTGGGACGCTCCGTCACGCGCTTGTACATTTACAGTGATGCTAAAACATGTAGCTAAACCTTTGAACTAGTTAAATAAAGATGAATAAGTTAATGCTTCATTGTAGGTGTCTATCAGGGACATTATTGTTCATGACGGATATACTGTACTGTAGGAATTAATGACAAAATGACCACAAAACTTTATTTCTCATCAGTTCTGCACAAGAAGTTCTGACATACAGTAAGTCAGAAGGTCACTGACCTGGCGTCTAACGTCTGTCCCAGGATGTGAAGACAGTTCACGATAGAAGTGGCATCGTTTCCTGGAAAAGGATTAAAGAACAGATGTCAAAGCAAAGCACTCGCTAATTCTTCAACCTGCTAGAGGAATAAAACTCTTCATTTTTCAGATACGATTCGATTATGTTGATTAGACAATAGTGTTCATCAGCATGCGGCCACAAAGCTACATAATGCAACAACATGCTTGTTTATGGACCATCACTGTATTTGGCAAAATCATCAGACCTACAGTTCAAATTAGTACAGTCCTTCCTCTCCATAGCCCTTAAAGCGCAGAGAATATTTAGCCATATTTAGCTAATTTTTGTTTGTTTTGCCTTTTTTTTTTATAAACATGCAGTATCTAGGGATCAGGTTTGTGCAGTATAGAGTGACGTATCCTTATAATAATATGATGATGAATTTTATTTCCTTTTAAACCAACGGTTCAAACATGCCTCAGCAAATCTTTTTTAAAATGGGTGACATAGGCAAAGAAATAGCAAAAATACACATGATCACATGTTTTTATTGTTGTTTTCAGTTGTTTCTATGACCAAAAAATAATAATAATATCCTTATTTTGAGAGATCTACATTTTTGCGACATCGTTCCCATATTCCGGGACACACCGGTGAGGCTTAAATATAAGGATGTTATTTTTCTTTTCGTTGTTGACCTGTACTGTGCATGATGAGTTATTTTAATAAACTCATGAATTTTAATAAATTCATATCTTTGTGTGATTCCTTTCTGTAAATACATTACATCACCTGTATTTTCTACCCATGATGTACAGTATTTCTCATTTTGAATAAATTATACAATTATGCTCTCGAATGGTACATAAGAGACTGCAATTTAAGGCTAATTTCTACTTAGAGATGATTATGATTTTTGTAATAAAACTGCTGTATTTGATAAATGCTCTCTGCCACTCTTACAGTAGGTCCTGTGTTATGCTTAATTTCATTATAGGGTACAAATATACCGTTTGTACAGTTCAGGATGAAGAATACAGTATTTCTCCAAATGGAAAATCTTTTTTTAACACTTCAGAATCACAGAATCACTAGGTGCACTTTTGAAATATACAGTATAGTGCACAAGTTATGAGCCACCCTTCATTTCTTCATACTTTGCTTACAAAAAGACAGACTTTCTTGTAATTTTAATGTAATCTTAGTAATCAGTCCAGTCCCGGTACCTGAGCAGTTTCAGAGAAATGTTTTTAGTTTCTTAAAGCACACAGTGACCTATGAATCATTCAAGCATAAAAAGTATCTAACTGAAGGCATGAACCAGTGAGAAACAAATGCAGATGATGACAGATGATCAGGACGGTGATTAGTATACTGATGATGCTGAATGTAGAATTGGAACAGACGAGAGGGGAAATGAGGTCGCTGCTGAGGCTGTTACATAAACAACCAATTTATAAATTGTATCATATTTAGGCATTTCGCAGTAAAACATTTGCTCCCATATCTTTAATTGAATCTATATAATTGAATTTAGTTTATTTTAATTCTATATGTAGAGAGAACAGACGAAGAGAACATCATAGCAGTTTGTAGGTGGTTTAAACATATTCCAAATTCCTTGTTTAATGTTGATATTGGATAAGCTTTGCGCTCTCACTACTGGAGCGCTCGTAAAGTCCTCTTATACGCGGGATGGAGGAAATCTGCTATACCGGCTAAATCCAACCCTGCGCACTAAGCTATTAAATAGTACACTCTAATAGATATAAAAGTGTGCATGCTTATTACGCCAGTATAGTTGAAACAAACTTTTGGACCAGCTCGCAATTAACTTACTATAACTCATATTAGTACCGATAAGGGGACTAAAAGTTGTGATAAGAGGAGCAACGAAGTGAAAACAAAGATGTTTCATGCGTTATCACCTGCAGCCAATGAGGGAGCCATGTGACATTAGTCTCTTTTACAATTTGCTTTATTCACTTAAAGATACACAGAGACTCAGTAAAGGCGGTGGCCACTCAAATGCTAGCATGCACTTACTGTACACACACACACACACACATGTACACACAGATCAGAAAACACAGCTATACTCTTACCAAACAGAGATATCCTATGTCTGACAAGAACTCCCAGTTTGCAGAAAAGACTGAGCGAGAAGAAAAAAAGTGGACGACAAAGAAAGGATTAGAAGAAAGAAGAAACATTAGTGAAAGTTCAAATGCTGAGATTTTAAAATGAAGCGGATTACATGAGGATTAAACAGGTTGGAAAAGCGGAGATTAACTAACCGCATACTTAAGGACATGTGATCTAGTTGCAGAAAACACTTCAGGTGTGAATATGGAGCTACTAAGATTTTTTTTTTCCCCTCAGGCCACTCCCTCCTTAACTCAAATAAACACCACACTGCAGGCAGGACACACCCTGAGGTCTAGTGCACAGGCCAGCTTTAATCCCAACACACACTCTCATTCACACTCCTTCAACTTACACACACACCTACTGACTCTGAATTTTATCATTTGTAACATGCAAAGTAAATAAATAAATAAATGTCACTAATAAGGCGGTGTAGTGGTTAGCACTGTCGCCTTGCACCTCCAGGGTCCGGGTTCGATTCCCGCTGAGGGGACTGTGTGCAGGGAATTTCATTGTGCTTGGTGCGTTTCTTCCAGGTACTCCAGTTTCCTCCCCCAGTCCAAAGACATGCAGATTAGGCTGACTGACATGTCAAGTGTGTGTGTGTGTTTGGGCCCTGCGATGGATTGGCACCCTGTCCAGGGTGTAGGTTGTGCTCCTGTGATAGTTTCCTGAGATAGTCTCCAGGCCCCTGTGACCCTAAATACAGGATGAAACGGTATAGATGCTGAGTGAGAGTGTGAGGTCACTAATGAGACCTTTAGATCGTTTAATTGACTGCAAACCAAAATAATTGTACCTGCGATGTGGTTTTAGAAAGAGAGAGAGAGAGAGCACTAAGAGGACGTAAGCAGGTGTGTGTTAGTCACCTGGTCACCATCTCCTTCTCTTTATTAGAAGCGTGGCCTCCGCTGCTGATTGGACGGATGGCCGTGGACAGGAAGTAGAGCCGATGGTTCTTAAAGTACTGATCAACCAGAGGCAGAACAACCTGTAAAAAAAAAATAATTGTAATCATTTTGCAATGCCTTTCTAAGTGGGTGCTTAAAACATTTCCTCTAAAAATAAACTATAATGTACTGTACATCTTTCTGCCGTACAGTAGATGCAGTACCATACACACAGTGTCTCAAAATTTATTCTCAGAAAATATCAAAATTTCAGACTATCCCATAAGTGCGATATGAATTTGTACAGCAGGAAAAGGGTTTGACGTTTAGCGCTGGATTCAAAATATTTAAACATAGCACGACTAAAGTAAGTTTAACCCTAGATTGCTTTACATAAGGAACAAATTATCACTTCATACATTCTCTAGAAAACGTCACACGGGAACGAGTACTGAACCTTTCCGAAGAACTTCATCTGCTGTTCGTGAGGAATTTTCTCTCCCTTTGGCCGCGTAGTAACATCTGAGAGACAGAGAGACACACAATAACGCAGAAGACAAAATAATAATAATAATAATAAAAATTAATATACACACAATATCCAACTCCAACATCAATGTACAGACTGTGTGTTTAAAGAAAACTCTCTCTCGTCATCTGCGGACGCTTTAAACATACACGACACATAGTTTGTTTGATCCAAAGCTTATGTAAAAATTTTACAGGAGGACACAAAGTCCAAAGCTGTGTTCACATTACGAGCCACATTGTTCAATTCGGATTTTTTCGGTCAGATAGGATTTGCATGTCAGGATGGTTCACATTCATATTTACAAGTGTTTTTCATCTGAGTCTGTCCTCTGAAACGGCAAATGAACACACCTCGATACAACTTCAGGCCGAAGTTAAAAGCCAGAGGCGGGAGGTAACAGTAAAACAGTTCATTTTTCACGTATCTGTAATGTACTTCAGTAGTTTTATCAGAGAATAATTTTTACTTTTACTCTTCAGACAAGTATAGCACATATCTGTACTTTTACTTATTTTTATTATTTTGGGGGGGGGGTTTCCCTAATTTAGTTGTGTCCAATTCCTCCCTGTCACTAGGGGGCTCTCACATCAAGGCTACATCCTGCAGTACTGGATCTAGTTTAGAGAGGCAGCTGTTTCCTTTTACGGATGCATTACCCTTTTGTAACGTGGAA
>JAQMYJ010000006.1:21589930-21613088 GCA_030014305.1 Clarias laeviceps | reverse complement strand
AAACAAGAAGCGCATGCGTGAAACATGATACTCGGTGCTCGTAAACCAAGACAATGCTCGTTTTTCAAGTCAAAATTCATTAAAAATCTTTGCTTGTCTTGCGGAACACTCGTAAACCGCGTTACTCGTAATCCGAGGTTCCACTGTAGTTAATGACTCTACTGAGGACACTGTGTGTATGCATGTGTGTGTGTGTGCGCGTGTGTGTTTGTGTGTGTTACCTGTTCTCCTCAGGTATATGCAGCGCCATGAACTGCAGCGGTTCTGTGCACTGCACCATCCAGCCGTGCCTCTCGTTGACCCTGTTGACCTCCGACCTGAGGAAGTGATTGGGCACTCGGCTCCACAGCACAGGTGTGAGGAACTGGACGTGGAGGCGCGGTGGACACTGAGACACTGCGTTTTTCCTCTCGCTCTTAAACAGCCCGGCTGATAACGGCATCACGTTCTGGAACACAGAAACACACCCCTGTTCCTTTGCATTACACTGATCTGAGGGGTGTCTAACATTCAGATTGCAGTCAGTCATCACACTGTGTACTCATCTCCGTCCGTCTCCATGTACATGCTCACCTTGATTCGTCCCAGCTCGAACTGGAAGACGTTGGGGCTGGTGGCCTGAGCAAACACCGCAGGGAACAGTTTGGTACTCGGCTCCACCTAGACAGACGCACTCACATTAAAGCCTGAAAAGTACCTGGACCATAATCCTGACACTCTAAACCTTTCCTCTTAGACACAGAATTGTTTATTGCTCCAACAGAACAGTATGCTTTGAAATAAATAACTGAGTCATTAGCCACGGTGTGTGTGTGTTATATCACAGACTCCCTCACACTCAAACCCTGAGTGGCCACTTACTGTATCAAGCAGGTGCACATTTATATCAGCATCACACACGCACACATGTGGTAGGCATCCCGAGATACAAGGGGCGTTCGAGTCAAACTGGGACTTTCGATTGTGCAGACAGTTATGAGAGTAAAAACTTGCTTTATTATTAGTGGTGCTTGCGAAACGAAGCACTACTATTATCTTGCAGGCTTATTATTCTTTTTTTTTCTTCTTCTTCTTCTGTACAAAAGTTTGGCGCGTAACTAGTCCCGCCCCATTTGTCGTAGACCCATGAATGAGGTGTCAAATCGTGCGGCTTGTTCGGGAATGCAGGTGCAATTAACCGGGCAAAAAATCCCATAGACTTAACATTGAGACCAGCTTTGATGGATTGTAACGCAGAGAGGGAATTTTTTAGAAACGTGAAATTTACCACATTTGAAGAAGTTTGCAATCTGTGTCAGAACATACCCCGCACAAGGGTATAAGTTTTACCCCCGGGGCACAAGAAGCGCCCAAATTTGCCCCATTTGCTGTAATTAGCATGTTGCTAGCATGACATTCAGCTGATTAGCATGTTGCTAGCGTTCTGCTAAATATATAAGCATGTTGCTAGCAACATCATTAGAATGTTGCTAACATGATGCTAGCGTGCTTAGCATGTCGCTAACATTATGCTAAGAATATTAGCATGCTGCTAGCATTATGCTTACTATATTAGCATTTTGCTCTTAACATGATTAGCATGTAGATAGCATGATGCTAGCTATATTAGATGTTGCTAGCAACATCATGAAAATGTCGCTAACATGATGCTACAGTGCTTAACACGTTGCTAGCATGACGTTTAGCTGATTAGCATGTTGCTAGCATTATGTTAACTTGCCACGGCAAGGACCACTCACATTTTCTTCAGGAAATGCACCTCTCTAGTTTCTTTATATAATCCCCTGCTACACTAATGCACTTATCCCAGTGTTTCACTAGTTTTCTCATGATCGGACTGCCAGCTACACGTCTGAAATGCTGGCCTCCCAGGAACTCCTTTAATGGCCCAAACATGTGAAAATGGCTTGGAGCGATGTCAGGACAGTAGGCGGATGTGGCAATAATTCCCAAATGCGTCTCTTCCGCTAGTTTGTAACGAGATATCCGCTGATTTTCAGGTATTTCCCTCGCTGAATGTTCACGAGAACGACAGCAGTGCGCTCCGACTCACTTCACCGTTTTTTAAACATTTCCGCCAATCAGATATTTTCCTGAGGCTATGAGTCTCATCAACGTACTGTATGCTTGAAGTCTTCTGTAAAAATCAATCAATCAGTTTTACACCTTCGTTCAATGAGGGATTTCATCACAAGTCCCGGTTTGACTTGAACGCCTCTTATACATTGGCTACCGAGTATATTTATGCTTGGACATGATAAGAAGCAATCTCATTAGTACAAATAACAAACGCTGCTGTACCTGGTAGTAAGTGCTGAGCTCTTTGCCATTGGCTGTGAAAGTGAGCAGGCCGCTGGCCGTGTCCACCATGCAGCCAATCTCCAGGCCATTATTGTTGCGGCCCGGCCCAGGGTTATTACTCTCACCGGCCCACACCATGTAGCAGTTACTGCGCTTAATGCTGCAGCACACAAAAGAGGAGAAGAGTGTGTGTGTGTGTGTGTGTGTGTATGAGTGAGAGAGATGAACAGAGCAACAGTTACAGGACTGCAATGGAGCAGCAAATGGAGCGATCTCACAATGAGAAAAGAAAAATCTTACTTTTAGGAAAATATATACAGTATTGTTTTTAAAAAAAGGAAAACTTACACTTAATTTTATTTTTATAATGCTTTTTACAAAGAACACCGTCACAAAGCACAGTAGCTTTACCATACACTAAAGTCCAGTCTTTATGCTTTGGAACAAACTGAAATTATGATTAGTCAGACACAATGGATAAGGACCAATGTTCAGGACCAATCCTTAGTTCTTATCACGTTGTTCACATTAAATCCCCTCCGATCTGTACTACCAGCTAAAACTAACCGGTTGGCCAACAAACCTAGCGTCACTGACCTCTCGTGAACTTTGCCCTTCTCGTCTCCAAGCGTGACGGTGACGGTCCGGACCTTGTCGAGATGAAAAGCCGGGTCGTACTGGTGGAAGTCAGAGGTCACCCAGCCGACCCACACGCTGGACGGCTCCTGGCCTGGAAAGATCCGCACCGAGTAGTAGTACTGAACCATGGAGGGGGAATATAATAAAAATGAAAAAAATTGTGCTGTCACAATTGATAAAAGAATCTATCCAGTTTAATAACAGTAATAGTCTGTGATTAATCAGGATGAATCCATTCTTTCATCTAGGAACCTCTGTAGACCAACTAGGGGCCGTGGAGATAGTTGTGACCATTCTATTTATTCCCACTGTATTCATATTGCCGCATTCTATTCGTTCCCTGGCCGGGAATCGAACCCGGACCCTGGAGCTGCAAGGCAACAGTGCTAGCCACTAAGTCACAGTGCCACCAATACACTTGTATTATAAACATACACTGTTGGAATAAAGGAATGCATGACAGACCGGTTAGAGAAAACTGATTCTGTTTATAATTATATAGTTTTATAATATCTCAAACATTACCATTTAACAAATGGTTAACATTTAAATCTCTCAAATGGGACGGGCACTGCATGCTGTGTCTGAGTAGTATGGGGCGTGATAACTCGCTGAAGGCGGGGCTCGAACCCAGATCCTCAGATCTACAACCTACAGAAGAGCCTTAGCCACCTGAGCCACCACTCCCACATCTGACACTTAATGTATTCTCGTAAAAAATAGTTCCCCTTGAAGGTAGCTCGAGCACAAAAATTTGCTTTTAATCTAGAAGCTTTTTATAATGAAACTTGCAGTTCAGAACAACTTGGTGATGTTTCCTCAGTCATCTTATTATCCGGGTTAAACAGGCCATTATCAAACACAGACAGGTAACTGTATGGGATTATGGGAAGCCATTAGGGTCAAACTTGGTGATTAATTTGCGTTCAAATAAAAAAAAAAATTTAATTCATTAAAATTTCTAGATTAATCACATGTGTAAACAGGTTAATATTGACAGCCATAAAAAAGCACTATAAACAATAATAGCCTTTATAAAATCACACAAATTTACAGTATACATCACTTTGGAACTAAATAGTGATGAGATTAAATTATAAAACATCAAAGAAACCGGGAGAAGATCAGTCACAATATTTATACCTTAAACAAAATCTGATAACTGTGGTCAAAAAAAAAAAAAAAAGTAGCTGTCTTGAACACATTTCTCTTATAATTTAATATGATGTTTAGATGCAGGAAGTATCATGTTGTTCTTCATGTCCGATGTTATTAATGTCCAACTACTTTAACATGATCTCCTGCACCAGACAGATGTCATGGATAAGCAGCGTTCACTACATATGGAGATAATGACCTGAATACTGAAGGTGACACAGGAGCGCTTGAGGTGTCTGTGAATGTTTTTTTTTTTTCTCACCGTGCACGTCTGCATGAGGAACTCGTAATCATCTCTCTCATCAGCCATCACCTCCTCAGACAGACGGGCTGATGAGTTACTGGTGCTGAAATCCGGTTTGGATTTTTTCAACATGAACCTGTACCCCACACACACACACACACACACAAAGTCACTTGCTTATTCCTCTCCCATATAAAACCATTATGTATGATCATTACAACAGGTATTATATCAAGGACAGACTCTTCATCTTTGTAAAGACAACCTTTTCACATTTGTGATTATTTATGTGCCTTTATATTTTTCACGATGACTTACCGGCTTCACTTTCATAGTCTCTAAAATCACTTTGTGTTTTAGCGTTTAGCCAGGATGAATCTCAGGCTTGTCATTCTGCTATACATTATGCGGACCTGACATCTATCCTGCTCTCTGGGAAAATAAAACTCTATTAAGTCTAATACACAATCACTCATTACCATTAAACATCTTCGTAAAGTTGTAGATTTAACATTCAGCGTTTATATAATAAATTTTTTTTATGGACGAATACAATTTTCAGAAGAAATATTTTGGTAACATATAATAAATATAATAAATTGATGCTAACGCTATGCTTCAAACACACCTCCATCGATTTTAATTCACGTTAATGAACTCAAACAATTCTCCAATTACCTGGAGAGGAAGTGACAGTGCAGAGTGCAGCTATTTAAGATGGGAACGCCGCCGAGATGAGACCACGGACCAAAACAGTACTTAATGTAAGATAATACTGACATAACATGAGACTGTCACTCACTCATCGTATATACCGCTTTATCCTGTATACAGGGTCATGGGGGGGCCTAGAGCCAATCACAGGAGACTTAGGGCACGCGGCGGGGGCGCCAATCAATCGCAGTCATTCCATATTCATATGATAAATTACTGCTGCATATGAAAAATCTGCTGTTTTTTATCAAGAGGGAAAGAAAAAAGGTCGTTCAAGTCAAACTGGGATTTGTGTCCGTGAAAGTAGAAAGATTTATCAGTACGCCGGAGCAACGGTCGGACTGCCTGCTTCACATTTGAAACGCCGGCCTCCCAGGAACTCCTTTAAGGTTCCAAACATGTGAAAATGGTTTGGACTGCAATAACCCCCAGACAAGTTCCTGTAATGTGCAAGTGGTGCTGGTGAATGATTATGTGTACAGTTCCCACAGACAGGTGCGTCTCTTCGGCAAGTTGACAAGTTATCTGTCGATTTTTAAGGATTCGGCGTTCCACTCACTGATTGTTTACAGGAACGACTGCAGTGGGCTCTGAGCCACTTCGACCAGGTATCATCATACGTGGACATACAGCCTTCTTTAAAACATTTGCATCAATCAAGTTGAGTCTTATCACTGTACTGTGCTTGAAGTCTTCTGTTAACGTAAATAGTTCTTTAAATAACGCCTGTAATTACAAGAAATTCCATCACAAGTCCCGGTTTAACTTGAACGCCCCTTGTATATTTCTGAGTGCACTAGATGTCTCAGAGCACTTTAATGTAAAAAAACAAAACAATCAGAGCTCTTACACAAAACACATAAAGACCTTTATTATGCCTTGTGGATTTTTTCTGTATTCTTGCCACCGTTGTTATGGAATCCATCCATCCATCCAAATCCAATGCTACACTTACACACACAATCACACATGGACACACCTCTGTTTGAGCTTAGATGGTTTCTCCTGGTTGTAGTCCTTGTGGTTGTTAAACTCATCCCTTTCTTTATCCGGGCCGTTTGAGCTCATGTGTCCGTGAGAGCTCTTCATCAGCACCTCAAAGTCTGATACCGTCTCAAAATCCTCCAGATCCTTCTTCGGAGAGAAGAAACTGCCGTTAGCAGGTAAGGTCCCGCCAGCGGGTTTGGAGAATCCCTCGGCGCACTCGATGGGCATGCTCAACCGGTAGAACACGATGTCGGTGTTACTGTTCTGGGACCCAAATGACCTTTGTGTAACCTTTAGGCACGGTGGAATCTCCACTGTACCATCGATTCTCGTGACCTTTTGGAGACAGCAGACATACGGTTAGGATTCTGGAATATATATATATATATATATATATATATATATAGAGAGAGAGAGAGAGAGAGAGAGAGTATACTTTATTATGCATAATTACAAAATGTAACTGGGATGCTACAAACACGTGAATAATCTGTACTTGATTGATGTAAAGCCTGATCGAGTGTAAAATCCAGTGTGTGTACTGTATGTGTGTGTGATCAGACCTCAATGTGCTCGTAGCCTGGCGGTACAGGGATGAACTGAGGCAGCCTCTTGCTGAGCCACATGGTAACGTCTCGGTTCATGTTGACGGCGAACGGCTCGTAGCCCTCCTGCAGGCCGCAGATGGTGAAGAACTTCAGCGTGCTCACGTCTTTCCCGAAGTTCATCCGGCCCACCTGACTCACGCCCAGACTGCATGCTGGGATAAAGCCTGTCTCACACAGCGTAAAAAAAAAAAAAAGTGTCTTACACCACAGGAGATAAAACAAGCCATGTAGAAGTCACTTCATTCATGTTTTACAGATTGGTGAACTGATACATGAATAAAGCTGAACCTAGACCTGTCCAAGTGAATCAGCCCCAGATCTTAACACTGCAACTCCAGTGCAGGCTTCTACAGTGGACACTGTGCATGATTCCCAATTCATGATTCCCGAGTGCTCGTCACACTTAGTGTCCAGAAATGCTTTTACTTGTACCGTAAGTGTGCTTTTTTTTTTTAACAATGCAACTTCATCAAGTGTTTAAGTGATCTCAGATGCTCATTCATTATTTTTCCTGACCACATTTCATACTTTTCGGATTTCTGTTGGACAGATCTTAATCTAATACATTAAGTCCCCGACTTACGATCAAGTTCCGTTCCGGGAGCACGTTCGTAAGTTGGATTTGTTCGTAAGTCCGATAAAACGAGTCTTATACACCTTTGTCACAAATATACAATTTAAAGCATAAATAACACAAAAACTGTGATAAAAGAAAAAAGACTTTAAATCGTGAGGGGAATCCCGGGGACGCAGAGGACAATCACTTTCTATCATCGTGCATGCAGACTGATTCATTGAAACTGATGAGGCTGACTCAATTCTCCCACATACACAACATACAATATACCAGACTTTGGATATTTCATACATTCACTTACACACTAAAACTATTGTATACGATCGTAAATATTAGTAGCTGGTGCACTGCAGTGTATATTTTTTATGTACAATACAGGTAGGCTACTTCGTGCATATCTACGAAAATTAGTAACTCGAATGTTCGTGAATCTTGAGCTTTACTATACCAGTAATTTTAGTTAGTTAATCTCCTTAGTTGTTTTCTTTGCCTGCGATATGGCGACTTTTTGTTTTGGACAGGCATTCTACAATTACCAGTTAAACCAATAGCACCATCACTGTGGTCCAAATATAAAGAAGCATACAGTATTTAAAGGTTTTCGAAACATTTTTAAATCTTGGGTCAGCCATACAGTATCTAATAATCAGGTGGTGATGATTTTCTTTCTGGGTGTTGGTCCATATCATGTAGAAAATGTGGCAGTCAGAATGAAATGGGTTCATCACCACTGCTCCATGGTTTCCAGATGGAAGTGTAATAGTTTCTCTGTTGCTACCTGGGCAGTGATATGGATGATATTAATGCCTTATTTTGACTGCAGTTTGCTGTTGTTACTGTTTGCTGTATCATAGCAACCAATAGGTGGCAATACGGTCTTCTTTTTGTAGGCACACAGTGGAATGGATTTCTTAAAGGCAGCGTTTTCACAAGGACACACACACACAGCACAATTACAGCGACTGAGTCTTGGCTGATGCAGATAATTGAGACATTGCACTGAGTAGAACATTTCCTTATGCGCCAAGTTTTGCTTAGGATGCATTATATCATCAATAGTCGAACACAGTACGATTTCCTTGGAGTATTTCTATTTCTTTCTTACTTGTAAAATCACATAAACGGTGACTATATTAACCACAAATGGAACATCATGCAGGGTATCTCTGCCAAGATCAATGCACATTGATCTTTTAGTTCACCCCTAGTGTGTGTGTGTTATTTCTTCTCTGTTTTGCAGAATCAGCTTATCATGGCTGAGCAGCACCAAACCACAGAGGGTAGGTCTGCTGAGATTCACTTTCATACACATACACACAAGTGTGCGTATACAGAAAAAGCAGGAGACGTAATGACGTCATAAATATTGCTAATTAAAAGGAAATATATGCAGAAATCCCCTAGCTGAGGGTTAAAACCTGGCCACATTTATATACTGTAGACACATGTCGACTTGGTACAGCAGCTTTTTCCATGATGTATTAGATTTTATAATGTACTGTTAGAAAGAATTTCTAATAACACCAGGGCAAAGCTGAGATCTATCTTTAAAAAAATAAATAAACAAAACATTGTCCAGTCTCGGTTTAAATAGAAATAGCTTAAAAACAGCACAGAGTATTTGAGGCTCATTAGTCATAGAAATACATTTATAAACTGAGTGGGTGTTATTTTCAGACACAGGATTAAAGATCCAGTGGCACAGATAAATAAAAGATAAATATCTAGAAAATATCCACAATCACAAACGTGAGAGGAGAAAAACAGAGCTTAGAGGGTGATGAGGAATTAACAATTTAACAGCAAAGACATGAGATTGAGGAATCAGAGAAGTCACATGGTACAAAAACGGCTCAGCTTAATAGACCAAAGATAAATAACGACTTGGCCAAAGGCAAGAGAAAAACAAATTAAATATAGCTGCAAAGCAGTGATGATCGGGCCCAAGCACCAGCACCATAGACGCCCCCCACACAACCTGTGCACTTTTTAAACATGTTACGACCTCTTAAAAGCATGAGATGCTGGGAAAAAAAACATCACACTATGATGTCACTCAGGAAGTTTAAAGCACTAGACTGGTTTGGTAGCAATCATATAAATCTCCTGGGTGAAGTATACAAAAATTCACTGGGTGTGTTTTTAAAACAACCCTAAATAACTGACTTTATGCAAATGTGTACGAGCTAGACAGTGAAATCCCAAAGTCCCAGTTCAGGACTTTTTTTTAAGCATGTTAAGATCTCCAAACAGCCTTGGATGCTGGAAGAAGAACAAGAGGGCCCTTCACACACTATGATTTCATTGGGCTGATGTCGTAGTGCTTGGGCCCTAACAAATGGTATACTCTGTTTTCTAATAGGACTCAATAAAAGCCTCATGCTTACATTTGCACAGCCAAGACCCCTTGGACCACTCATTTGACTTAAAGAGGTCATTCAAGTGCAAATTCACAGACTGGGTGAAATAGGTTTTATGCAAGATATGATAATAACCTGTTTAACACTGTTAAACCTCATGCAGTTTACCCAACATTAGCCACTACTGGTGTCAAGAATTAATTTGAATAAAATCACCACTTCTGCACCACCAGCATGGTGAAGTCACAAGCCAATTTGCTTAGAACTGAGACAGATAATAATCCAAGCACAGAGCTGTGCAACCGTGATGTGTTCAGGAGTCCAGCAGTGGCTCTGTGACAGGTTTGTACTATAAAATTACAACCTTCTACCAAACCGCAGCTCCACACTTCACACCTACTCACAGAAGACTGTATTTTTCTCAGGCATTACCCATAACCATCGCCTGATATTCTACTAAGCATGAGAGGAACTGAGAGAGAGAGAGAGATTACTCATAACCACACACACACACACACACACACACACACACACACACACATCTCTCCCCAGGAAGTGGATAGAATGATTACCAACCTTCCCAGACCTCAAAATCCTTGAACGCGAGTTCAGACCCCGAGTCGTCCAGCAGCACCTCGCCGTTCAGCGTGAACATCATGGTGTGCTCATTCAAGTCCACCATGCAACCTACGACATCGCCTGGCAGCCAAGAACGCCCAAAGTGCTCGTTCCCCTGGTTCCACCTCTGGGCCTGAAGATACAACACAGATTAGAGAGAAGAGCTCGTGCCGTCACGAAGGACATCAACATGACTGAATTTCCATTATATGTTTATTTTAAAAAAGCATTGCAATGTACACACTCTTCCTTCCTTCTTTCCTTATCTGGTGCTTTTACACACCCACCAGTCCTCTCACTGATGATGATGATGATGATGGTATTGAGGGCTCTCCTCAGCTGTTAAATTTGCTTTTCCTTCAACCTCCATTAGTAATCCTACTCCTTTTTATTTCTCTCACACATACATCCATCACAACTCACTCACTTGTGCTCGCTTTGCACCTATGAGCTCTGAGTCACTCTGGCTGAAACGGAGAGACAGCTGGGGGGGAAATAACAGCCTCCGTGTTCACCGATACACATTCAATTCGCAGCTATCATGAGCTTCACACTTCTGTCAAATAAAGCTTCGGAGCATGGCCAGAGACAAGTGGGCTAACAGGATATTTTAATCAAAATCTAAATTTGTACAGGATTGACAGAAATGTCAATAATAACTGACGACATTTGGTTTAGAATAAAAAGTTAAAACATTTTCATGTTGGAAAAGCTAGTAATGGAATCCTTTCCTGACCCAGACATGCAATGACTTTATTCAAAGGTAATTGTGAGCGATATCCCAGCATGCTGTGTGTCCAGGCAACAGATCAATAGTGGATAAACAAACAAATAAATGAAGCGTGATAAGCTTTATCATGAGTTATTACACTTGGGTTCTTTCATACAGTATCAGTAAAATTATCCTTTTTCTTTTTCCTTACCTTAAATCCATCAAACACGAAGGCCTGGTCATCGGATCCCAGTTCCTGGTCCGGCAGGCAGCCCGGACGAGCCCAGCCCACCCTCATCTCGCCTGCCGTCACCACCTCCAGTTCAAAATACCACTTCCCAGCATTCACACAGTACGTCTTTTCAGCACGGAAGATCCGGAAACGTTCTGCAGATACGTTGTTAATGTCCACTCGGGCGGCTGGAGAAGACAGAAGACGAGAAAACTCATGAAGATGTCTAATGTTGGTTCGACAAACAATGACGATTATTTTACATAATACACGGCAGCAGTGCTGAGTGTGGACAGGTTATATTCAATCACTCTGAAGTTTACACTGTATTAATGTGCTCGATCTAACAGATCATCATTTCTCTGGTAACAGTTTACACAGACTTGGTAGATGCGCCAAACGGGGACTTTTGATTGTGTAGAATAACAGAACATAGTTATTTCTTTATATAATCCCATGCTACACTAATGCACTTATCCCAGAGTTTCACTAGTGCTTGGATACCACCAAGGTAGAAAAAAAATTTTCGACTCTGGCCTCCCAGGAACTCCTTTAATGGCCCAAACATGTAGAAGTCATGATGTGGAAACAGCGCAGTCATTCCATATTCATGTGATAAATTACTCATCTGTTTTTATTAAGTGAGAAAAACAAAGAAGTGTGCTCTTTTCAATACGAAGGGCGTTCAAGTCAAAATGGGACTTCAGATTGGGTTGAATAAGAGAACAAGGTTTTCTCAGTACGCCCAGAGCCATGACCAAACTGCCTGCTTCACTTCTGAAACGCTGGCCTCCCAGGAACTCCTTTAAGGTCTGAAACATGTGGAAATGACTTGAATCGAGGTCAGGACTGTACGAGTTCCTGTAATGTGCAAGCAGTGCTGGTGAATGATTGTGTGTACAGTTCCCACAGACAGGTGCATCTCTTCTGCATGTTAGCGACATGTTAGTTATCATGCGTGTCACTCACTCAATGTCCATGAGAATGACTGCAGTGGGCTCCGAGTCACCTGTCATTCACGCATGTACGTACGGCCTTCTTTATAACATTTGCACGATTTAAATGTTTTAATGCAGCTAAGAGACTCATCACCGTACTGTGCTTGGTTTTACATCTTTGTTCATCAAGTCCTGGTTTGATTTGAACACAATTTATCGAATAAATTTGTATGTAATTGTTATGATGATTTTTTTTAACATGTTTGAAAGGTGTTTCCATAATCAGCCTATAAAGGACATGTGTGTTGTGCTTTTTTGACTCATTTTTCATAGTATTACCTTTAAATTTAAGTGATAACCAGATCTAACCTGTCTGGCAGAAAGCTCACACCATGACATGTACTGTAACTATAAATTAATGTGCTGTATTCACTGTTTTTTCATTAATAGGGAAATCATAAGCATCAGCTAATTGCTGTTGTAATTAAGCAATATTTAACCTGCAATCATGCACTCATACTAAACATCAACCGCCTGTGACTCAGCCCAGCGGGTTTATGACGAAGCTAATCACTGCCATGCCAATATTCAGTTTCCCTGCATGATTGCGAGTAAAATATTTCTCTAATACAACACGTCTATACAAAAAGAATCATTATAAAGCAATTGACATCTCAGACACAATATAGCCAAATGTTTTGTGTACTGTTGCTCACACCCCAAGATCTCACTTTGTATCGACTAGCTGTCTAGCTAGCTCACGTTGTTCTGTACGCGCTTATTAAAGGTTCTATATTTTCTCATTTTTCTCCCCAAAGTGTGCTTGTTAAAAAAAATTCCAGCTGAAAACCCCCTCACATAATGCATTATTTTCTCTCTTTATTTCACTCCTCCAAATGCACCATTTCAGTGTCTATGTAAATGAGCTATTGGGATCTTCTTATATGAGGTCACATTAATGAGGACAGAAAACAAGGAATGTTTTTCCCCCTCACATTCTGTGCTTGTACACACACATTTGACAGTCTAAACATAACTAAAAAGTGACTACGAAATATAAACACTCGTGATTAAATAAGTGAATTGGAAGTGCATGTCATATAAAAGAGGTATTCGTTGTATGTATTCTATTATATTACCAAAATAATCAAATGTGATGATGTAACCAGATTCTGTCGTTAATAATTTATTGTCTTTATTATTATTTATGCAATGTTGTTAATTATTCTCCTATAACAGCATGCCTAGTGGTATATTTATGCAGGAATGAGTGAAATCAACAATCTCACAATGGTTATTTTTCTCCGTCCTCTTTCAAGACCCAAATGTGTGACCATTACCAGTTACCAGAGTAACTGAATCACTTATCTTTCAGCAGTAGCACCATGAAATCTAAAAGAAAAAACGTTCAAAGGTTCTGCCTTTGCAGGATCTAATCGAGTCACTGCAGCTAGAGTCCAGGACTCCGAGTACAGATCGGTAGCTTCTGAGGAAGTTTATATCCAGAGCACAGGTTTCTAACCCTGGTCCTGGTTCACTTTCTGCAGCCACCACGAATCAGATTATTAACAGAGTCGAAGTGTGTGTGTGTTAGACCAGGGAAAGCTGTGCAATGTGCAGGATAAAGTGGGAGGATCCGCAGTGTCTAGAAATGTGTCAGATTTCAGGTGGTTATCGATTTCAAATGAAAGCTGCAGCAACACAAGGTAAAATCCAGACTCCCTCAGGAATCCTAGAGCACTGCCAGAAAAACACAGCATGACAAGACCGACAGCTATGATCATCTTCCACTTCCTTCCCCCCTCCCAGGTACCACTTAGTCATTATAGCAAATCCACCCATACACAATGGTGGCCCAAAAATACTAAGACAAAACATATGCTATGTATTATGTACTGTATAATTCCCCCTGTGCACAAAACAGGCGATGTCACTAATTAGATCTAGTCTATCCAGCTGAAGAATTGTGGCTATGTGACGATAGTGTTCAGTGTCTGGAGCCATGACCTGGGTCATCTCCAGACCTAAACCTAACAGAAACCGGTTGGACAATGGTGAAGAAGACAGGAGCAGTCAAGAAACATGATGTCTTCAGTACATGGTCTTCAGGAAGCAATCAAGCAGGCATGGATTGAGTGATTGACACCAGAGTCCTCTTTCTCCAGACGTCTTTCTGACTCTCTGTCCAGCCGGATCCAGCAGGTTTTGAAGAATAAATAATTTCTTACTAAATATTGATGGTTGTATGGCAATTTCATTTAATAAAATAACACATTATTAATTATTATTATATAGTATTAATTGTCATTATTTTAAGATGACAATCAATTTAAGATTGAGAAGGTCATTAAATGACAGAATTTCATTTTTTTGTCTCAAAACGTTTGGTCACTGCTGTAATATAGTCAGCTTTTTTCTTCACCTTTTTATATATTATATTTATATCATCTTATAGTCCTTATTTGTTGATTATATCTCCTCTTCTGTACCAATCGTTAAGGAATAATTGTTAACTCTGCGGCGGCACGGTGGCTTAGAGGTTAGCACTGTCGCCTTGCACCACCAGGGTCCAGGTGCGTTTGTGACTGGACCATGCTGTTGAACAGAGAGGTAACCTGGCCTGAGGATGCAGATGCTCTGTGCGGGAAGCTGTTCTGTCCATGTGTTCAGTCTCTTGTTGGGATTTAATTTAGTCAGGAGTGATTTGTACTGAGCCCAGGCTTCCCACTCCCTCGCTGGCCAGCATTCATTTTATTTGTCTTCTCAGTTCTCGGGTACACTTGAATGTTTACACTACAGCAAGCAGCAGTATGCAAAGACTTGGTTTGTGAGTCGAGAAGACAAGAAGACAAAAAGAGAAAGTTATGTCTATGGAAAAAAATGTCCAGAGAGACGCCCTCTTGTGCCTTCCTTCTTTATCAGCTATAGCAGTGTAGTTCAGTGGCACTTATGACGTCGCATTTAAACAGTGATCTGCTCCCGTTCTCAGGAACGATTGGCTTCCCTATCTGATTCAATCCATTCCCGGTTATGCTGTATCGCCCTCGGGATCACCTCTTCAATCGGACTTGGGCACGTTTCCCGAGCCTGGAACTATTGTGTTCTCACTGATCAAAATGAACCAGACTTTGGGGTTAAGTGTTCTCGAAAACGATCCTTGGGCCCTAATGTGAAAACGCCATTCAGGGACCATGGATGTAATCGGTGTGTATGGATGTTAATGAGCATACATGCTCGAATACAGGTTCGAATTTTGTTGTTTTATTTGCAATATTTGCAATATTGTGTTTGGGTTGTTCAATCAACATTATCCCAACATCATTTTTTCAAAGTTTCGAAAACAACATTGAACATCAACACAACATTATCACAACTTTATTACACTGCTCATCCAACACAAGGGCTCTTGTAGGGACTTTATTCTTGAACTAAATGGTATACCACCAGATGTTCACCATCACCATCGTCACATGGATGCCCCGTGTGTCTCTTTGGGATGCATCCAGTGTCTGGGGATGGTTTCACTCTACCATGAAGACGGTTCTGGCCTCGACTGATGTTGACAGCTGTTTCTCTGAGGACTTAAGGTGGCTGCAGTTGCTCGATAGTTCAGGACTGGACTTTCCTACAAGTCTACCTGAGCCTCCAATAACTACCTGGACTCCATATTAACACTAACATGAACTGTTATACTGAACTGCCTGCCACCTAACACAAAGTATGAATGCAGATCAATTCCTGTTATCCGTTATCACCCAAATGAGGATGGGTTCCCCTGTTGAGTCCGGTTCCTCTCAAGGTTTCTTCCTATTGCCATCTCAGGGAGTTTTTCCTTGCCACTGTCGCCCTCGGCTTGGTCATCAGAGACAATCTGACCATTTTAATTCATACACATTCACATTGCATACAAATTTAAATAATTCTTTTGATTGTGTAGAGCTGCTTTGCGACAATGACAATTGTTAAAAGCGCTATACAAATAAAATTGAATTGAATTGGATGTTAAAAACATAGAACTGCTCTGTTAGATAAATCTGTACATTTAAACATGCAATAAATTACATGTAAAAAAGGAAATATAAAAGAAAAGAACACTGCTTCAGGGTGTCGTAAGGTGTCTTTAACAGTGAGATAAAAGGCCTGTATCGCCTGCCGTAGCCGCTCTGGTCTTCTACTGAAAATCATTACTGCTGACTTTGCAAAGCTTTTATAGATAACTGTATTAATGTCACTGTCAAGTATGATACACTACCACAGATAGCGGAGTGCTGTTATCATTACTTCTATGCCCGTAGATTATACGTGCGGCTTTCTTTTCTATTTATCATTTCTTTTCCAAGAGTGTATTGATCAGGTGAACTTCTACCTTATGTTAGCATAACGTAACATCTGCTGCCAACTTGCCATCTCTTCCTTATCATAGAATTGCTACCTACAGTATATGTACAAGTGCAGCTGAAGAGTAACAACTGCTTCACCTGGCAGTATAACACACTCAAAGGAAAAGTCTACTCTTTAACATACATGAGCTCCGTGATTGGTCTGTAATTCTCTAGAGAGAATGTAACAAAGCAGTTTATAGTCAAGATTACAACAATAGTCATGTAGCAAGTTTAAAAAAGGTTGAATACCGTGGTCCTGGTCAGGAGCCTCCAGGTTGTAACCGTAACCTAGTAAGGTTCGCACCGCCTCTCGCAAGCTGTCCTTGTTGGACTTTTTGGTTCTCTCGTCCAAAAGAGCGTAAGGCACCAACCGTGGATTCCTCTTGTTCTTTACATCCTACAGCAAAAGGTACAGGAGGAGGAGAAAAGAAAAAAAAATGCATCGTGTATTTACTGGCGTTCTGTGTACACAAAGCATCCAGGTCAATAAAAGTTCCTAAGGAGGATGTTGAGAGTGATGACATCTAAGAAATACTAAAGCTGAAGGATAGACTGTAGGGCAAAGAATGTATCTTTTAATTATACTGTAAGTGTGTAATTATGATCTTATTTAACATGTGCATCTCTAATTATGACAAGCTCACAGGCTCAGAGCAGACAAAGGCTCGTGCACCCTCTGTGATCTCTGGCACCTCCTCTGACAGGGGTGTGGACTCCACCCTGGGAGCCCTGGCCGTTAACCAAAGACCACTGGATCACTGAACTGAAATCATCAGCTCAAAATGACATATCATTAAAGGATTACTATTTCAAAACGCAATTCACACACTGAGACGACAGTCTGGTCATTTCATTACCGTGATCTACTGTAACTATGTTGTTTTATGAACACTGAGGGACACATGATGATGTTCACATCATGACCGTTTCAAGAGATGATCCGAAGAAACGGAACGAGCAGCGCATCTGAGAGGGGTGTACCGTGTGCCCTTTGAGAGAAATGCAGACAGAGTAAAGCAACTGAGGAAGGAGGGAAGGAAGGAAGAATGGAAAAAAGAAGGGGAAAAAAAGAAGATGGATATATAGAAAGAAAGAAAGAAAGAAAGAAAGAAAGATAGAAGGAAAATATGGTAAACTTTAAAAGAAATGCAGAAGTACAAAAAAATATAAATGAATTAAAAAAACAGAAAGAAAGAAAGAAAGAAAGTGGGGAACGAAAGGAGGGAAATAAATAGGGAAGTAAGAAAAAATTGTTAAAGGAATAAATAAAGAAGTAACAAAGAAAAGAAAAAAGTAAAGAAAATATAGAATAAAGGGAAAAATGAAGTAAAAGAAATAAATAGAAAAAAGAAAGAAAGGAAAAGAGAAAGAAAATGTGAAATGAACAGAAATAAATAAATAAATAAATAAGAAATAAATAATTAAAAAAAAAGAAAAATGTGGAAAGAACGGAAATAAAGTAAGAAAGAAATAAAGTAAGAAAGAAAGACAGAAAATGTGAAAAGAAAGAAAATAAATAAAAAAGTAAGGAAACAAATAAACTAATAAGGAAATAAATGGAGGGGGGATGAAGGAAAATATGGAAAGAAGGAAAATCAAGGAATAGAAAAAGAAGAAGAGAAAGAAATAAGGTGGCAAGTAGGGAAAGAAAGAAAGAAAGAAAGAAAGAAAATAAATAAAGAAGTAAGAAAAGAAAGGGAAATAAAATCTGAAAAGAAAGGAAGGAAGAAAGAAAGAAAGAAAGAAAGAATGTGGAAAGAATGAAAATTAAGTAAGAAAAAAATAAATAGATGAAGAAAGAAAATAAATGAAGAACTAAGCAAAAAAGAGAAAATGTGGAAATAAGGGAAATAAAGAAATAGAAAATGAAAGAAAGAAAGAATGAAAGAAAGTCTTTAAACTAAAATATCATGCTCTAATCCCCTATGCTGTGTCCATGTCCTTGTTGTGTTGGTTGTAATTGTGCTCGGATGTTAATGATTATTCTGCAGCTCTGTGTGATCAGGCCGTATATCTCTGCGCCAGACACCGTTTGTGTTCACAGATGATGCCGAGTGTCAGGATCGTTTTAGAAATGCTCCCATGCAGAACCCTTAATACCTCCATGAATAACTGTGACAATAGTAACGGCGCCCAGACGCAGAGTCATCGCTCCTCCGCTTCCGTCTTTTTGTCTCTTTCTATTTCTCTGGATGATCTTAATTGTTCCGTCACAGCTGACAGGTAGCTGTGTTATCAAAATCTGTTTCTGTGTCTGTGTGATCATCTCTCACTCTGTCTGCAAGGAAAATACACACACACACTTACCTGCTGGATGCCGTACGTCCATCCCTGGCGAATGCGGTCTCTGGCCCAGACGTTGTGAGCGTTCTCGGCCAGTCTGTCCACCATCGCTTCCTGCGTAGAGGCGAGTTTGATGTGGCTCAGATCCATAGGAGCGGGTTTATAGCCACTGGACAGCTCATATCTTCATTGAAAAATAAGACACAAATACACAAACACACACACACACACAGGTCTAGCACTAACACAGTTGTAATCGAGACCACAACATGCAACTGTCAGCGTAATGCATTACACTCATACATTGCTCCATACTGCTGATTAGCTTTTGCACTTGAATAAGCAAAAAAATAAATAAATCTTTTCAGAAAAAAAAAAAAAACACTTACTTGGCTGAGAGCTTGAGATGTTTGACTTTCTCCAAGGCTCTTTCATCCGACACGCCAACATGGCAACCCAGAGCTAACAGGGTCCTGCAGGGGCAAAAGATCACAGAACACCGTGACTATAAGCTTCTGGTACACAACACTGACCAAATCTGACCTCCACTAGGAGGAAACTGTAGACCTGAATCCCAGGAGACTTACTTCAGGGCACGAGGTGGGGTACACCCTGGACAGGGTGCCAACCCATCACAGGGCACACACATACAGTATACACCCATACACACACCCATTCACACACTATGAGCAATTTGGGAACACCAATTAGCCTAGTCTGCAGCCTAATCCTAATTTACAGTCTTCATAGTGTACACACACACACACACACACAAACACACACACACACACACACACACAGCGCCTGCGTGCACAAACGGAAACACTTATCTGTCGGGATTGATTTTTACGTTTTTTGAAGGTAAAGTGCAGGTTAGTTTGTTTTATTTTTACTTTATATTTTGTGTTAATTATTTTTATGTATTTATTTTTTCGGGCTGTAGAACGAATAATTTGAGTTTCCATTATTTCCTATAGGAAAATTAAATTTGGTTTACTAGTGTTTTGGAATACGAGCCCACTTCCGGAACGAGTTATGCTCGTAATCCGAGGTTCCACTGTATATGACACTATCCATATGGTTTTATATACATACTGTACATACAGCATTATAACCACTAATATTGAGCAGGTCCCACCTTTAACACCAAAACAATGATGCACTGTGTATTTTGACTCCTTTCTGTTGAAACCACTATTAACCTTTCTGCCAATTAGAACTACAGTAGCTCTTCTATCGGACCAGACTACACGGAGCCTTGGGCACCCATGACCCTGTCACTGGTTCACTGGTTTTCCTTCCTTGGATCATTTCTGGTACAGAAGGTCTGACCACTGCAGATGGGAAAATTCAACAATAGCTGCAGTGTTGGAGTAAATCCTTACATTTGGCCCTTAAATCCTTAAAAAAAATTTGCCCATATTTTCCTGCTTCCAATACATCAAATTTAATGGTAATTGCAGCTCAGAAGGTTAAAGCACTGAGTTACTGATTAGAAGGTTGGCGGTCCAAGCCCCAGCTCCACCAGGTTGCCATTGTTGGGCCCTTGAGCAAGGCACTTCGGCTTCAGGGGTGCTGTCTCATGTCTCATGGCTGACCCAGCACTCTGACCCCAGATACCCTGGGACTCGTGAAGAACGAATTTGGCTGTGCAGTAATGTAATGCCTAATATAACCACCAGGAAGATATTATAACTGGAGCTACAGTACTAACATTCAATTTAATGGTTTATACAGCTATAGCCACCTAGCCAGGGATCGTCATAACCAGTGTTTAAACTATTCACGTTTTGAACTATTCAAGTCTTTTGTAAACGTCTCTTTGTTTCATGCCTCTTTTTTCAAGTCCTTGTTTGACTCGAACGCAACTCTTTCTAAACATTTTTGTTGTATGCTATTTAGATATAATTCATCATTAACAGATGACCGATTACCAAAACGCTTGTTTCCTATAAACAAACTGCGTACAGTACGTATCTAAAATATCAATTTAAACCTACTGTATACAGACTCTCTGCTACAGTATGTCCAAAAAAAGTTTCAACGTAAAAAAAAATAATAATAATAATACTATGATAAATCCGTTATTAAACAAAGCAGATGTTTTATATGGTGTGCACTGTGTTAATAGTTAAATAACAAAAAGTTTCTGTTCCTGAGCGAATGTGTGTGATCTGACTCACACGGCACTCTAGTGTGTAGGAACAGGGTGAGTCTGAGGGTGAGTGTAGCGCTGCACCGCTCAGCACTCGGTACCAGATACAGCGTTTAATCAAGAGAAGAGCCAACAGGCGTCAAACCGTTATGGGCAAATTAAGCACAAAAAAAAAAAAAAACTACAAAAAAAAAAAAACTGTTTTTCACACATTTGTGTACACACAGACACACGCAGAGATGGAGTGTGTGCCTCGATGGAGGAGTAATAATCTCCAGCTGGAGCTGAGGAGAGGATAAGGAAGGAAGGAAGGAAGATCTATTCGACATTTCTGTCACCTGATGCGTGGTGAGCGCTGACCTACATGAAGCAATGCGGAAAATATCGATTACAGCTCAAGCTTTCTTCACACTCCCACCCTCATAGTGTTATATTACTCTACTATACTATAATGTGCATGTGTATACTATAAGCTTCATGCACTTCCCTTCTTACCCCTATGCTCTAGGGTAGGGTCAGTCTGGACTCGTCACACCCACATGCCCTTTTTCCTTTGCATCAAAATAAATTAAAAATAAAATAAATTAACCTGCACTTTACGACAAGAATCGCGACAGAGCAGTGTTTCCATTAGAGAGAGAGAGAGTGTGTGTGTGTGTCAAGGCAAGAGGAGGAGGTGTGTATGTGAAGGGGTACGGTGTCCAATGACGCCGGCTCAGTTGTGATCACGTGACACTTGGCGTCAAAACAAGAAGCGCATGCGTGATACATGATACTCAGTGCTCGTAAACCAAGACTTGCTCGTTTTCCAAGTCAAAATTGATAAAAAATCTTTGCTCGTCTTGCGGAACACAAACCGCGTTACTCGCAATCCGAGGTTTCACTGAAGTTATAAAACAATCATCTAGGACAAAATTCGCTAAATTTAAAGAATATAGAAATAAAGAATTGACTCAACACCAAGGTGACCCAGTTGGACTTGAACTGTGCAAGCTGGTTAAATATTAAAATGAATGTATTTGTTCACTCTTTTTAGTAACCGCTTTATATCCTGGCGAGGGCTGTGGATCACTAGGGGATATAGCAGGAACAAATCCTGTACACAATGCCAGTCCAGTGGAGCGGACCAAGCACGTGCATGCTCTCAAACTCATATACTGTACATATATGGGAAATTCTGCGAGGCCCATCGTTCTATAATTTCTCTCTTACTGATTAAAGCTAATTTAGAGACAAGTCAACCACCAAATACGTTCACATCCAAGTAAAATATAAAGAAATAAATCCCTCCACATTTATTTACCTCATTTAAATGGAATACATCTAAATGTACTGTGTAGGTGTATGTGTGTGTGTGTGTGTGTGTGTGTGTGTGTATACCTGGCAGGTGGACACAAGTGTGGGTGTGAATACAGCCTAAGAGAGACTGTGTGTAGGAATAAGTAGAGTGTAAAGGTACATAGTATGTAGGAGTGTGTACCTGCCCGGTGTTCTCAGGTATTGCCGAGATTGTTGCTCACTATCTCAGCGCTTAAACTCGTGTTTAGATTTAATGTCAAGGATGAATTTCCGGGTTTTTATTTTTTTTGTTTGTTGGCCTACTGTAGCTTGCTTTAGCTGCTGATCGTGCAGGAAAAGTAAATAAAAACTAAACATGATTTAAGCTGCATGTGCTTGTATTTACTGTATGTTTGTAAAATTCCTTTGTCAAAATTTGTAAATTTGCGTTCAGATCAAACAGGGACTTGTAATGAAATTTCTCATGAATGAAGGCGCAAAACCAATTGACCATTACTGAAGACCTCACGCATGGTATGATGATTAGACTCTTAGTAAACCAGTTCATTCCCATGAACATTTAGCGAGTGGAACTCCTGATAACTTGTTGCCAACTTGCAGCAGAGACTGTCTGTGGGAACTGTACACAAAATCCTTCACAAACACAACTTTCACATTACAGGAACCTGACTGGGAGTTATTGACACATTACCCATACAGTCCTGACCTTACTCCAAGCCATTTCCACATGTTTGAGACATTAAAGGAGTTCCTGGGAGGCCAGGGGTTTTGAATATGAATCAGGTAGTCCTCGGAATACTCAGAAAACTTTCTACCTGAATGGTATCCAAGCTTCAAGCTGAAACCCTGGGATAAGTGCATTAGTGTAGCAGGGGATTATACACTACGTTCCAAATTATTACGCAAATGATATCTTTCTCTGATTTTCATAATTAGTCAATGCAAATGACA
>JAQMYJ010000006.1:21574164-21589830 GCA_030014305.1 Clarias laeviceps | reverse complement strand
AGTTTAATTTAAAAACTAAACATTTAATGTTTATGACACTTACATCCAATTTGCATAATAATTTGGAACGTAGTGTATAGAGAAATAAAGTATAAGAGTTTTTACTCTCATAACTGTGTTCTGTTATTCTGTGTATACAATCAAAAGTCCTGGATTGACTCCAACAGTTTGTAATTAGTTTCAATTTTGCTGTATTTGTAATTTTTTTTTTATATGATTAACCATTAGATGAAATGCTTAAACATGTTTAAGGAGCCTTTGAACCTATTATAATTAATAAGATATCATCATTAATTCTAATGTTATTGACATTTTTGAAATTTTTTATCATTTGTCAACCTTTAATTAGCAACTGTTTTATTTATTACTGCGCTAAGTAATTTACATGGAATGTTTGGCGTACTTCAGCGTCTCCAGGGACATCTGTAGGTTGTAGCTGCGCTCCTGTTCTGGCAGTTTGGAGAACTCCACTAGACATGGGTGCTGCCTCTTATTGTCATCCCTTACCTGCAAGACAAGCGCAGACAGTGATGCATCATTAGGAGTACAACATCAAACTGTACAGACAGACAGCAATACAATAATGGAAGTGATAATGTTATCTTCATACAGTAGGTACAAATGTGTTTTAACCGCGTGGGGTACAGTATGTTTGCACACTGGTAGCCGATCAGAATTCATGATGTGGTAACACATTGTTTTCAATATTAACGCGTTAAGTTTAATAGAAAAAAGTGGAGAGAAAATGAAGACAAAAGTTGTAAAAATAAAAAGTTTGCCAATTACGTGGTCTTGCACTGGAAACGTTGCATAAGCTAATTAAGAGATGAAACAGGTGAACTGAATCAGGTGTGTCAAAGGGGGAAAGCACAGACCACTGCAGCTCTGAAAGCTGCACCGGAAAACTGAAAGCGATAGTTGGTTGTAACTGAATGTGTGCAAGTGTTTAAGAGAGAATATGTGCAGGAGAGAGAGAGAGAGAGAGAGAGAATGTGTGTAGGTATTAGGGAAAAAAGGAGGCAGGAAGACAGAGAGGGGGCAGCAAGCCTTCCTTCATTCTAACATGCTGTGACTTTAATTAGCTGCAACAATAATAGATCACGCAGCCAATCACACCGCTGCCACCCAATCTTCACCACCACCGAGTGAGAGGGTGGGAGGAGGGGTTTAACCAAAAATAAAACTCACTCTCTCTCACTCTGTATCTATACGCATACAGTATATGTGGATTTCTGTATATACAGAACATATATATGTATAAATCCATCTCCTGCACAAGTCCCTCTTAATGAGCTGTTACTATGGAAACAATAACATATTATAGCGAGGTTGTTAATATGAACCTATATTAACAACCTCATTAATATGAACCTATTCTATAATGTAGCCAGGGCTACTGTCAAAGTTCTATGCTTATACACATACTATATATACACAGTATAGATTAGGAAAAATCTGTTCAGTTACATATATTAATTCTTTTCATGGCAATTTATGTATTGCTACATTACACTGACATTATTATTATATATATTTTTATTTAAAGATATGTTTGCATTTGAAGTGGTAAAATGTTGCCATTCCTCTATGATCCTGCAGGTGGTGCACTCATGCATGCAGTACAGCATCCTATGTGATAGGAGCAAATAATGTAATAAAAAAAATAATAAATACTGAATCGCAATACGAATCAAAACCTAGGTATTGTGATAATATCTTACTTGCACTTGGTAACTGGCGATTCCCCTCCCTAACATACAGTATAATGTAATACATGTAACATATGATTTATATAATAACCTATATAATAACTTTCACTTAAAACAAGTAAACACTGTAATCAGAGATGAGTAACACTGATCAGAACACTGCGAGTTGATTAATGGTAAGAATTATTATTGTACTGTAGTAGCCAAGTGCGATCAGAGGAGTTGACAATTTGAACAAAAGAATCTCCAAAGTTTATACTACAGATGGATTCTTATATTAAAATGAGAAATTTTCTAATTAGAAAGTCTATTTGCACTCTCATGTCAGCTTGTCCATTAAACCATGGGCATCCTGTCTTTAGAGAAGAGTGCAAATTAAGCCATGCATGGCATCAATCATTCATTCTATAAGTAAGTGAGAATCATCAGGAAAAATCACACTGTACAGTATAAACAAATTATAATTGTATAACCTCACTTTATTGTATATAATTTACTACACTGACATATGAAATAGAGTTCTGTGATGGTTAACTTGTGTGTCTTCATTCCTGCCTGAGCGGCAAGTTTCATGCTTGTGCTGTGGGTCAAGTGGCATTTTTATGGGCTGGCAGCCAGTAAACTAGGGCAGAATCCATATTGAGAAATTTGCAGTAACTGAGTCATTATTGTTATTATTATTATTATTATTATTATTATTGGCAAACAGTTGTGTGTCTTGTTCATGAAAAATCTGATTTAATGTGTCTTAATATCTGACTTTCATTCATTCATTCATTCATTCATTTATTCACTCGTGCATCATCAATCCTTATTTTCTATCCCACCTTTTTTTCAGGGTTCAAAAAAAGTGAAAAAGTTGTCATTCAATGTAACAGCCTAGACGCCACTAAAGCAGTACTGTCGCTTAGGAAAACTCCCTGAACCGCACTGAATGTTTGTTCCAATTTCCTGTATGTCCCATTTAGTTCATTTAAACACTGACGTATCGATTAACCTTTGAATACTAAAAAGCTAAAATGAGTATAAACGACATCACCACTAGCTAGGCATAATCTTATCCCCAACTTCCTTAAATATCTGATTCTGAGAGCTGATCTAGGAACACAATGCTGGCCTCCTTTCTGCTTATTCATTTTATACCAACCCTTTACGACACTTCGGAGCGGGGTTAATAAATTGGATGTGTGTGCGGTGCTGTTCGCAATCTCGCACGAGTTCTCATGCTGGGAGAATCTATTACAGCAAGACATGCAGCTATCATGTGGGAAGACTGTTTGGAACATTATCTCAGCTCTATCGCACATTATGCTTTCAATTTTCAACCAAAAAAAAAAAAAAAACCCACAGGCTGTAGATCCTTTGGTTACATTCATAGATATTAGTTTGCTCCACAGATCATTTTGTTGTATAAAGATATACATTATTTTGCTGTTGTGTGAACTCACCACGCCATATGTCCATCCCAGCTCGATCTTGTTCATGACCCACAGCTCATGGATGTTCTCTGCCAGCTTCTCTCGGATTCGCTCCAGGTGAGGAGGCAACACGATCTAAAGGGTACACACGCGTTCAACAGAACTTCATTGGAAACTTAACATGTTAAGCAATTAACACACAAACTCACAGTGCTCCACTGTACTGTCTTTACCTACAATATTTTGCCAAACGTATTCGCTCACCTGCCTTCACATGCTTATGAACATCCCATTTTTAATCCATAGAGTCTCCCCTCTAATTCATCCCAAAGGTGGATGAATTAGGTTGAGGTCAGTTCGCAGTCATGTTGGAACAGGAAGGTGACCATCCCCAAAGTTGGGAGGATGAAACTGTCCAAAATGTCTTGGAATGCTGAAGCATAAGGAGTTCCTTTCACTGGAACCAAGGGGCCGAGCCCAACACCTGATAAACAACCGCACTCCAGTTCCAACATGACGGCACACTAGTGCACAAAACAAGGTCCATAAAGACATGGATGGGCGAGTTTGACTGGCCTGCACAGAGTCCTGACCTCAATCCAATAGAACATACAGTATTTGGGATGAATTAGGGCGGAGACTGTGAGCCAGGCCATCAGTGTCTGACCTCACAAATGCACTTCTGGAAGAATGGTCAAAAGTTCCCATAAACACACTCCTAAACCTGGTGGAAAGCCTGCACAGAAGAGTTGAAGCTGTTACAGCTGCAAAGGGGGCGGGGCCAACATCAATTTGAACCTTATGGATTAAGAATTGGATGTTACTCAAATTCATATGCATGTAAAGGCAATATAGTGTATACAGTATGTCTAATGGAGTCCCTATTACTCTTTATGTCAGTATTAATCTTTTGCAGACACTTGACTCTGATGATGATGTCAATCACAAGAGTGGATGGCAGAAGCACTATTAACTGTCAGTAGGCGTTTGTATTTTGTTATGTTTTTTTTTCATGATTTATGTAATATTTCTGTAAGTGTCTATTGGAACCAAAAAATAACAGAAACATTATCTGATGATTACCTACAGCACTACCTGACGCTTTGTCCTACAGATAAAACCTAGCAAATTATAGCTTCAGTTCTGATAATTATTTTATATGGAGAACTTCATACATAACTTATTTAAAATAGAAACACGCATGTGAAAATGTACAAATTTTTGCACGTTTGATCTGTTATCATGACGTAATCATCTCAGGCGGTGTACAAATATCTGATTTCTCCTGGTGTTTGGTGGTGTTTGTGTGTTTGCTTGTTCATTCAATGGCTTCTGCTGCAAATGATGATGCTACGGAGGACGCTGCGCATTACACTTCATAAAAAGATGCGCAAGTAACATTAACTAATCCTAAAATGTCAAGCTTTCTGATTAATAGCTAGCTAACAGTTCTGGGGTTGAATCCCAAATGCTAGAGCTAGTACAGAGCTAGTGCGCTATGTACTGTAGGGTGTACAATCAATTGTTCCACACTCCAAATAGATTCAGCCTTGTTTTAGAAGTTAGTTCGCTGTTCACAGGCAATTCACAACTATTTTTGTTACTTAGGAAACAACGTGTTGCTTAAGCTGACATAACGTTATCACATGATTTTGTGCTGAAAGTGCTACCTTGAATGGTTTTAAATATGTGGGTTTTGGTACTGGGACCTGATAAGTAATGGCCCGTTTCCCATCCAGAAGTGGGCAGGACCATGGTGGACATATATGGTAACATGTGTCATCCATCCATCTAGGAACCTCTGTAATCCAACTAGGGACCGTGAAGGCCAATGGCGATTACCACTGTATTTATTCCCATTTTACGACCGTGGTAGAACCTCCAGTGTGTAACACTTACACACACTTTAACACAGTATGGGCAATTTGGGAATGCCAATTACTCTAATCTGCATGTCTTTAGACTATGGGAGGAAACCGGAGTACCTGCAAAAAACCCACCAAGCACGGGGAGAACACAAAACCTCCATGCACACAGAGGTGGGAATCAAACCCGGACGCTGAAGGTGTAAGGCGACAGTGCTAAGCACTAAGCCAGGCGACAGGAGTAAAAGGTCAATAAAGCAGCAACTATAAAAGTGGGGGCCACAAGAGTTTTTTTTTGGTACTGGTAGAAATAACATCCCACAATTTCCACCACTATTATTGAGGTTTTGTAGTTATTAGTGACATGGATTAAATGGGTTCAGTCCAAACCTCAGTACCTAATAACCTATTAAATCTATTTTTGATATAGCCTTGCATCTAATATTTTCTGCTCAAAATCGTATTATACATATTAAATAATACGCAGCTGAATTACTGAAGTGTATTCTGCAGTGCACCGGACACAAGCCTTGTATAACATACTTTTACACCACGCCAAACAACGTAACTTGAATAACTTGTGAGATATACTCTGCTGGGCCCAGATAAATCCCGAACTCACTAAAATTAACTTGGAGTGCCTTTAGCTTTGATTATGGCAACCATTCACCATGGCATTGTTTCGACAGCCTTACAACATTTACTTCTGTCCAAAATTGCATTCATTTGTAGCCAAGGTTTTATCTTAATGACTGGAGAGTCGGTAACATCTTCTCTATCACATCTCAAAGACTTGAAGAAGTGGTTAAGAAGTTAAAGTCAGGACTCTAAGGGTCAAATCATGTATGATGAAATGATTCCTTATCATTAGGTATTAGTGTTGTCATCCTGGAATATGGAAAAAAAAATAATACATAAATGTGATAACCTTCACTCAGTCATTCAGTACATTCAGGTCATCAACTGACTTCAAAGTACAAAGAATTTCTGCTGCTTCAGTTATTTTTTAAAAGAATTGTTGCCAGCTGAAACATGTTAATCATTGGAGTATTTATTCAATCAAAGGCTCTTAAGGATTTGCTTAATTAAATCCAACTGACCCGGCAGTGTGTATATGTGTGTATATAAAGAAGTGTGCACCTGTTCAGTGCTGTGTAGGATGGTGTACCTGGCTGGTGTCCACAGGTGTGGGTGTAAATGCAGCCTGGGACAGGCTGAGTGTTGGCCCTAGCAAGTCTCGGGTCACGCCGTGGTCATGTTTGTACTCCTGATTCTGCTCCACTCTGAGCTTCTCTCGCGGTAACACAGCCTCGAAACATGGCGCGTAGCCCGTCGGAGGGAGGAACTTAAACTCTCCGTGACGACCGCCCAAAAGAAAGCGCACTCTACAGAGAGAAAACAAGCGGAAACTCGTATATATTTATTTCAAAGATACATATGAGTGATGGGTAGAAACAAACAAAAAAAACATCACACTTACTCTTATATTAAATAATGGACAACATAAAAAACAATCTATGGACATTTTCTCATTACTTTTAATTCTGTAACTCCTTAGTTTCAAGGTGTGAATATTAATCATTTATGCATATGGATATAAATCAGTATACATACAGTACATTGCATGGCCAAAATGTGGTGGCCAGTTCATGTGTAAAAATTATTCATCACGCTCCCAGAACATTAGGAAAGAAAAATTTGGGTAAAGTGGTAAAGTGCTCGCCCTATCATCCGGAGATCGCTGGTTCGATTCCCGGGTGATGCTGTAACCTTTCGCAGCCGGAGGTCTAGAGAGAGCTGATAGGCCGAGCTCTCTCAGGGGGGAGGGATGAGAGGTACTTAGTGCTCCCACATTAATCACGGCTCTACAGCCAATCAAAGGCATCTGTGAGCTCACGCAAGTGAAGGGAGCGGATAGCGCTGTCCTCCGAGTGTGTTACGCCGCCCACAACGGTGCGTGAGCGAGCAGTTCGAAAAGATGCGGTTGGTTCGGAGGAAACACGTGAGTCTTCGGCCCTCCCGACTGAGTGGTAGTAGTAGCCCTAATGTGGGAGCCCCCTAGTGACAGGGAGGAATTGGACACAATTTGGAAAAAAATCCAAGAATAAATAAATAAAATAAATAAGGAAAGAAAAATTTACTTATGTATCCCCTGGTCATTCAATACTGTATGTTCAGGTCGTCAGCTGACATCATTTTATTGTACAGGCTTGTACAGTGGCCACAGTGTGTATGGAAATGCTCTTACTTTCACTGTTAAACATAGCTCTGGTTTTTATTTATTTATTTTTATTTTTTTTAATGCAAATTCTTTTTTCAAATTTAATGATTTTTGTTAAACCGAATACATTGTCACTGCTTGATACAGTCCAATAATTTGATCCTTCCGTAACGGTGACTTCTTTTTGGCCAGGCAGGGTACATTAAATCCTTGTATAGGATTTATTCTGATTTATTTTATTATTTAATTTTCCTTTCCTTTTTAATTTATGACGGAATTCTGAGTGTTTTCTTCTATAAACACCATCTGATTTTGCTTAAAACCTTTTTTTGCATTTATATATTTATTAGTTTAAATATACCGATCATTTCTATATTAAATATCTACACTAAAACAACAGGGACTGAATTATTCTATCTTATTTGCTTCAACAGAAATGAATATAAAGTGTGTTCACAACACGGTGTGAAACTGTTTTAAACAATTACATAAACATCACTATTCAGGAAATAATGTTCATCAGGCATCAGGGTTGCTGAGTGACTGTCTCCAGGCTACCAAATTCTAAGCTGAACTTTTTCTAACCCGTCACTGCTCTAGATCTACAATAAATAATAAAGCAATTTCTCTGACACTGCAGGGAATGTTGGGTAATTGCATTATGACAAACTGTGGAGTCATTCGAGCCAAACTGTCTGTCACTAAAGCACACCGGATTATAGCAGAGTGATATGTATGGAAGGATACACAAAAGATGAATCATCGCATGCTACTTTAGAGGTTTACTAAAGCTGCAGAATATATTTTTAACACCCACCAGCAGATCCACATGTTATTCCACAATGTTTTTGTATTACTACAAGGTGATATACTGGTTATTACCATATAAATACCTACATAAGTCATATACTGTAGCTGGATAACTTGCACTCACTTGACTCCAGCAGAAAAGCTGACGACAGGAAAGAAGAGACAGTCTGTGTTGAAGTTCTCAAACATGCCCTGAACCGGCTGCCCGTTGATGCGGAAGGAGATACTGGGAGCGCTGAGATCCAGACAGCAGCTCACCACATCATCGGCACAGAGCAGGTGCTGATTGGGGGAGCTGACCGTCCGAGCAATGCAGCCTGCACATCAGGAAACACACATTAACAAACCATTTCACAGTAAAAAGCACACTGGGACAACAAACATGAGGAAGTAGCATGCTGATCCAAACAGACAGATGGCTAGACATTAGCTGTCACATAAAGTACCACAAACCATTCTTTTATTAACAAAATAGTAAATTACCCATATGGATTAATTTAACTCTGTTTGATCCTGTATAGAACATGTGACTTTCGCTCTCACCTGACCACAGGTGTAGTCCATCAAAACCATAAGAGTAAAGATCGTCTCCGACTCCGTTGCCCCCCCAGCCCTCGCCCCCTCCCGGGTATGGGGAGTACCCGGGTGTAGACGCCCATCCTATCCTGAGATGAGTCGCCTCCGCTGTCACAAACGGCTCCACATGGTCCACAATCAGCTCATAATACCACTTCTTGTACTGCGCTGAGCCTTCATTCACTCCCAGGAAGATGTTTGGCCTCATGCTGTGCGAGAAACAAATCACAAATGTATCAATATTAAGCTGGAAAAATTTATGTGCATGGTTCCTTTACAACCAGTTCTACAGGAAAAATCATCCGCTATATATACAATATGGTCAAAATTAGGTTCATTCATGATGCTATCTGGGCCTCCCCAATATTTTTGAACAGAGTTGGATCAACAGGGTTATACAAGACTGTATGCAGTAGCATTACAGGTTCCATTCAGTAGAACTAAGAGGCCCAAACCTGTTCCAGCATGACAATGCTGTTGTGCACAAAGCGAGCTCCATGAAGACATGGCGTGCCAAGAAAGGCACTTCAACCCCTCTGAACACCTGTAGGATAAACTCAAACACCAAGAACTCCCCAGGCCTCCTCACTTAAACAAGATCAGGGCCCAACCTCACTAAGCTAGTGATGCTCTATGACCCAATTGATCTCGTTACGCCTGCCAAACGAAAAACTAAAAGGTGCCATTCTTGTCAGGGAGACATTCCAAGAGACAGGAAATGGAAGCTTTACTCAGAAATAAGGCCATCAAACTCTTCGAGGAGTATGTGCAGCTCAGTCAAGTTAAGTATCACAGAAGTTTCACGCTAGTTGGACGGAAAGGAAAACCATGGGGGATCACATTCTCAGATGGTAGCAACAAGATCTACAGGGCCTTATTGTACCCAAGGTAAGAAACAGACCAAGGGGTAGCTGTCAGATTAGTCGAGTCCAAGGCCAAGATAGCGCCACTGGACCAGAAGGAGATGCTATTAAATCTGAGATCTGTGGCACAGTTTTCGCTGCACACCTCAAAAAGTACTTTGAGAGGCATCGGCGGATGGAAGTTAAACGTTGGTTCCACTTGGTAGACAGTCAGACCATGCTGGGAGCCATTCAACGTGATAGTTACGGGTTCCACATTCTTTGGCAACAGAGTCAGGAAAATCCAAAAGGCTGAGCCTCAAAGCAGGTGATTGGTGGTGGATCCCAGGAAATAGTCCTTAAAAATCCATCCCGTAAGCTCTCCTGACAGGAATAATGAAGTCATAGCCCCCACAGCCACACTCCAAAATCTATATAAAAGCCTTGCCATAAGAGTAACGGCTGTTAGAGCAACAAAGGGCTAACTCTGTACTTATGCCCAAAGAATTATGAAAGTATTAGGGCTTCACATACCTTTGGCCATGTAGTGTATTTCTTTTATTATGTCTATCAGTGAAAAGGGACTACCAGAGGAACCCTCTAATATTCAAGTAATATCTTTTTCTTAGCAGAGGAGCACAATGCAGTGCAATGATTACAACAATTATAAATGTATACTGTAGATTTTAATTCTTTTATAAATTATAAGATTATAGATAGTAATTGTGATACTTACAGTGTATGTAATTGGTACTTAACAAAAGAGTCTTTCTTCACTTCTCTTTCAAATGACCTTACAAAGACGATATTACCATAATGGAGTGTGTGTACTTGTACAACTGAATGTACCTGCTTACGTAGTTGACCAAGCGCGTCTGCAGTAACAGGTCTCTCCCTGGGAGCAGATTATCACAAATGAGGTGTTGGTTGGAGCGAACTGCCACCCCATGACACACACACAGGGAACACAGCACGTCCAGGACCTGAAAGAGATGCAAGACGTACGATGGAAGTTAACAGTGCGTGCAAAGACTTCAAAGACTATTTGTGATTAGACATTTTCAGCTGTCAACACAATCAATAAAGGTGGCCGGTTCTTTATGGCAAAACAAAAGACCGTTATGACACGTCTCCTTAGTGAGTAATGGAATCCGTTTGTACTGTATATTATAAGGGCAGAACTTATCCAGCTAATTCCACCAAGCCACCATTCTCTTGCACTCTTGCAACAATTCGAATGAAAAGAAGGAACACGTCTGGCTCAGACCTTGTGGTTGCGTCCATGCTTGTCTAGCAAGGAGATGATGGATTTGATATGTCCCTCTTTGATAATGTTCAGGGCTTCAGGACTCTCCACCAGCACACAGTGCAACACCTCCAGGATACCTGCAAAGTTTATATATGTTAATATACCCTTTTTTTTCAATAAAAGCATAATGCATCAAAAAAGAGCATTAAAAAGTGTTCCGCAAACCCAAATGTCAGGTGCCTGACAGGTAATGGAAATCAATCTCACAAGAGATCAGCTGGTATTTCATAATTTCCATTTTTAACATTATTTGTTTAGTATAATCACACCTTCAGGAGTTGAGGAAGAGGGGTGAAGTAACCTGCTTAATCACCTGCACATGCTCGGTTGGTAATTTAATTAGAAAAACCTCTCTTATTACTTGACCTGTTGACCTATAAAGCACTAAATGTCCTCATGTTGCAAATATATTGGCTTTTTGGTTATCTGGTCATTTACGATATGACACCTATTTGAATCAAAAAAGTACAGGCTGTTTGTTGGTACCTCATATAACGAATACTACAGCAGCAAGTAGAGCTTTGTATTACAAAGCCCCACAGAAATAGCCTTCCAAAAATGTTCACGAGTTTGACCCAATCTCAATGTGAAAGTCAAGGCTTTGTTTATTTGGAGCTTTTGCGAATACTTTGCAGTGAATAGAGTGTTTTGGTGAACTGAGATATTTGGATGCTGTTGACCTCATTCTCACTCAGGTTCGTTATGGTGGAGTAGGTAGCAGCTTTATGTTCTAGGGCACCCTTATTTCCATGTACCTACTTGCACTCTGCAAAAAAAAGTACACTGCCGTTAACCATAATATGATAATACTCACACTTAATAACCTGTCTATCCCCGGTCTCTCCACAATCAGTGATTGGCAAAATTTTGTGACAATATAATTTGGCAATGATATGGAAGTTGGAACACTGTTATTGTGTTGTTTTTGTTTTTTTGGAGTTGAAATATTTAAATAAAATGATGTTGGACCAATGGGGAAGGTCATGCATTCAACATTTTCCATGTTCTTATAACCAAGGTAATTCAAACATTTAAAAACAACCACTGGTCTGATGTCGTGTTTCTGGTGGCAATGTTACAACTATATATGTCTTATAGCGTTAGGGTTTCTGCAGGGCTCCCTCTTTCATTCTCTTATTCTCTCTCCCCCTCTCTCTGTCAGGCTGTACATGGTACTCGTGAGATACCAGTGATACTGACCCTTTCTGCTTTTCAAATCTGCCTGATCCATCCTGACGCCCTACTCTGGTTGGAGTTCTCCTCATATGGGAATCAATTGCTGCTGTTGAAGATGGTCCCACATGGACAATCTGATGCATCAGTACATCTTTCCAGCAGAAGAATTAAGAGAAAATTAGAGATAACTAATGTAAAATGAGCGAGTGTGGATTCTAAAGTTAATATCAGGAAATACCTGTCATTCCTCCAAAATTCACATGGCAACTGGTGAATTTCTGTGCCCTATCGAAATCCGGCGCATTGCCTTTTTTAGGTAAATGTATTTGCTTTCAGTCCTACTGCTTCTTTATGCATGTGGACTGATGTGGGAATACAATACTTCATTTTCACATCAAGGTGCAGGATGACGACTCAAAGCAGGAGAGCTATACATAGCCTCATGGCACAATGATAAATGATCCATACATGGAAAAACATGACCTCACAAACACACACACACACACATTCAAAACTCCCTCGGAGCCTGTATCAGGCATATTTGGGCATATGAAAACATTTTTTAAAGGTCATAGTGTTTAGCTGAGGGAAATATGGCTTACAGGCAAACACGAGAAAAAAGCTTGAGAGTACTATAATGAATTTTGTGTATAATGCACTTTCTGACTGTCCAGGCCTTGCACATGCCTGTTGCTTCACGTACCTTCTATAGCACAAATGACTAAAGGAGCATGCTTATTTCTGTATATTAGTTACATATTAGTAACGTCGGCCTGATACCCAGTGTCTATTTCTGTTGGAGACCTCTGTGGCTGAACCACAAAAGACACATTCAACACCACGGACAGCTCCACTGTGTAAAAAGCAGGGGCAGGGTGCCTTAACCCACCAGGCCTAGACGGAGATTATCGCCTACTGTTTTGCTGTCATCCACTGCATATAAAATAGGTCTTTTCGGTCAAAAGTCTCATGAGTGTTTCCTGCCCCCAAAGACTTCGCAGGATTGGAAAAAAAAAAAAGCAGCCAGTCAGAAGTCGGCATCAGCGCTCCACCGCCTCCTCGGCTCCGCCAAATTCTGCCCCGCTCAGCTTACCTAACCTAACTGGAGGTGGCGTCCACGCTGACCACACACTGGACTGCCGTGCACCCTCCAGGATAATGTGCAGGGTACGGATGACAGATTTTAATCAAATGCAAAGTAGCATTACCATATTAATTAATGTTAGCCACTGTAGCATTTTAGCTAAGACAAACTAGCTGGATTGTGGTTACTGAGGGTGTGTTACACACATTATATATACATAAAGAAAATTGTGAACTGTTAAAATAATAAGATGTTAAGATTTGCATTATTTCCATTTTGTTGTGTTCTTGTTTTTCTTTGTGTTACCAATGGCAACGCAATAAACTTGAGAAATAGTAGAATACCAACTACAGCCATGTGAGTGACTTGAAAAGCTACTTGTCCCAGGTTCCCACTCTCTGTACACACATGTCTTGTGATAGTGTCTGATCAGATGCCTCCTTTGTTATTATTCTATTCTCGTCTCCAACACTGTTGAATGCCGTATTTGCTTCTAAATTGTGGACAAGGCCTTAGTTCGTGTATTTATATCATGGTGCAAACCCTGGTACTGAAAAATGAGTCCAATGCGAAAATTCCAAAACATGCAGTTCCTGAAATGACCACTAGGACCACTTAGCTTGCTCTAAACCTGAGTCAATCCCAGTAGAGACCTGTTAAAATGTTCAAATTGACAACAGAAATAAACATGTACACTCTGGTCCCAATAAAAAACACAAAAAAAAAAACCCGGTTTTGGTCTTAATAGCGGAGTTTTCCATTCATAACAACTATATGAGGTGAATAAAAAAAAAAAATTTTTTTACTTAAAACAAGAAATGAAGGAGCTGGCACTGGATGTCGTGTAAGATACGGATGATGGAGTTCAATCAAATGCAAAGTAGCATCACCATATAAAATAACAAGAGCCACCTTAGCATTGTAACTAAGCTAAAGCTAAACTAGCTAGATTGTGGATACTGAGGTAAGTAGACGTGTTCCAACCAACAAACAGGCTCCGTTCTTTCCACCAATTCGCCCATTTATGGATTAACCAGGTTTAGGTGGAGTCAGCTCCTGCATAGATGGCAGTCCTCAAGATATACCTACCACTAAAATGAAACAACATACTTTGACAGCATTTGTGTCACTAGTGTGACTGTTGATTGTGGCTTTTCTCCTACGCTTCTACCTCTGGCTCCTAAATCTCCCCAAACGTGTTGATCTTCCATCTCCCACAGTACTCAGTAAATCTCAGTGCACTAAATCCTCACTATAAATCTGTGAAAAGATATAGAACGTTTTTTTTCCTCTCTCTCTCTCTCTCTCTCTCTCTCCTGCATAGGCATCTCTGAGACACTCCAGCTTCGCCTCGTCCCACTTTATCTGCACACAAGCAGATATTCATCAGCATTCATGTCTTTTACTCTGAGAGCCTGTGAGTCACTGAGACACCTTCGGAGAGACAGATCAGTAGCAACTCGCTCGTCACAGAACAGTCTGGCAAAAAAATAAATAAATAAATAAATAAAAAATAAAATGGTTTGGGGTAAACGTGGACTAAATTTAATGGGTAATTAAAAATTTATTATTTATTTTTTCCTTATGAGGAACATATCTAAAGGGGCAGTGGCGGCTCAGGTCGTTTGAGGCTCCAGGTTGCTGAATTGAAGTTTGGGGGTTCAGTGTTTGGAGTCAGGGCTCGCTCAGTGGTTAAGGCATTGGTCCCAGGTTCAAATCCCTCAAACACAAAAAAAAACCTATCCGAGAACGTAGTTAAATCTCAAACTTGTTATATATTTTATGTCTGCATATAGCACAAATATATTCAGTATCGCTTTCTCATTTCTGCATGACTCTGTGGTTTTAATATGAAATCTTCCCCAGTATAATATAGCAGATTGCGAATGATGAATAAAATATACACAGGCGCTAAAGCTGGAAATTTTGCAAGGTTGCCAAATCAAGTCCATTTCCTGCAAGACAGCACAGTGATGAAAGAGTGTAGTTAAGACTTTAAGCCACAGCGTCCCCGTGCATATGCGCTGGGATGGTGGGTCATTTTCACCGCATACCTGATGAAGCCTCCAGTCTCTCCAGACGACTTATCAGCCAATCCAGTGAGCTGGAAAACTGTGCACAGTTCTTTCTGTTACCCCTGATCAGGGCAGCTGGAGAAGAAGAGAGACAGGATGGAAGACATAGAGAATTTAATTGACTACTCAGGCTCTTCAATCTTGAATAATTCATGAGCACTAACTGACAGACGGAGCCTGATGACCAGACCTGTGCTTGTGTTACGTCTGGAATTTCACAGTCCGTGGTAACACTGAATATGCATGACACATGAAAAACCTTTCGCCATCATTTAGATAAGCAGCTCAGCACAGGACATTCCTACACCTACAACTCAAACGCTATGACGTATATGCAAACAAAGCTGCGTCGTCAATTCACGCGTCATCCATTTTGAACAATTATACATAAACATGGGATGGCTCCGCCCATTAATAATGCATTTTTTCTTTTATTTAACAGTAAGTTCCGAGTTAGCGATGGGAAGTTTGAATCCTTTTTATGACTCGGTTCTGTGAATCTCGTTCATCAAAATGAACAAATCTTTTTTTGAGTCATTTAGTTCATTTCGTTCTTTTGATAAGAAATAAAATAAAATGTT
>JAQMYJ010000006.1:21556825-21574064 GCA_030014305.1 Clarias laeviceps | reverse complement strand
ACCGTTCAATTCTGTTTCCTGTGTACTGCACTGCATAGCGTCTATGGGAGTCACGTGACAAAAGAACGAACGACTCGCAGTAGAAGAGTCATTGAGAACGAATCACTCAATTGTGTTTCCTGTACATAATCTACGGGGGTTTTGACGACTCGTTCTTCTGAGTCACGTTAAAGATTCGTTCAAAAAGAACGAATCGTTTATGAACGACTTATCACTAATCCGAGTGAGTAATCTGATTGGACCAGAGGCATTCTATGAGTGTTGATATAGAGCATAACAGCACTGGGATGCTTAACTAGTATCAAAACCCACATTCAGACCCAGTCACGGAAAGCAAGAAATCACATCTGATAACGTTGTCATCTTAAAAACACTTTGTCTAATCAGTAGTTGCATGTAAATTGTTCTGAACCGCACATGTTGTTCGGTTCATGACTAATGCAAGCTACAAAGATAATCAGCAATTAACACAAGTCTTATGGCTCAATCCCAAATCCCTCTCTAAACCTTGATCAAGGGCACAACTTCCTGTGTGGAACAAGGGATTAACACTATTTAGGATGTAACCCCTGGAATTCAGAAGTTAGCTGAAGTGGAATAAGTGAAAATATAAATAAATCTTTTAAGTTTCTCAGGAAGGTCCACCACTTCCATAGTTTATTCTCCTTATAGTACCGATAAGAGTCTAACCCTACTTCTGCCAGTTGTAAGAGGGTATCGGGTAAGTGTCGGCTAAGCAGGTTAAATAAAGAAACAAATCATTACCTCTTCATAATAAATGTTGTTTATGGAACTGTTGTATAAAAGCAAAATCACACTCAAGGTTGTGCCAATGACAGCATCACAACCGTGCTGATATTTAATATAACAGCACTCCCTCTCGTGTGATATTGCTTAAATATCTTTTATTTCGAGTTGACATTGTGGCGTGGTGAGACGGAGAACTCGTACCCAGGAGCTCATAGAGAGAGTTGAGGATGGATTTCCAGGCTTCTCCTGCCTCTCGTCCTGCCACGTCTGCGAAATGAGCCGCACTGCTATACACATGCAAGCGGTCGATACACTCCAGGACCAGGTTTATCATTCCCTGCAGGACACACACCCACATGCACAACCCACGTTTTAAACTGCACAGTAAAACCTTTAATAGCTTTAATAGCATGACTTAAAAGAACATGAACACGAATACTGGCTGTAAGATGTTTCAAGAAACATGTATGCATAAGTAAATCTTGAGTGTTCTGCATATTAGCACAGGGATTGTGTTAATGGTGACTTGGAGCATGACCACATGGAGAGAGAGAGAGAGAGAGAGAGAGAGAGAGAGAGATATAGGGTCATACAAGTGGAAAATAGCCTTTTGTGTCAGGGGGCTTTTAACACTAATGACTGCTTGAAGCAGATAAGAATGGAGAACTAAATGGAAGCGAATGACAGCATGACAACTTGAACAGGCAGTCTGGCACACAAAGACAAATGACCACTCACACCCTCACACACACATACAGGCAAGTACAGGTCTCTGTAAATGAACTATTAAAGCAGCTTTTCAAGTTTCACAGCAGCATAATTGAGAGTTTTTTAATGCTTTTGAATATTGAATATTAATAATTCTCTATAACTTTAACAGTCAGACAGAGTACATTTTAGCAGTGCATTATGCATTTGTATTGACTTAACGAAGACTTAAGTTACACGCACACACACATTTTTATATACAGTACTGTGAAAAAAAATTCTAAAGTTTCTAATTTAAAAAGTTGCTAAATGAAAATGTTAGTCTTTCGGAGGCTTCCGTCGAGGGGTCGCCACATCGAACAACTTGGCACAGGTTTTACACCACTTCCTGATGAAACCCTACCATTTTATTCAGGCTTGAGACTGGGACTACATCCAGTGGCTGGGGTTTGGGCGTTGACTGGGGATCAAACCCAGGCCTTCCACATGGCAAGTGAAAGACCTACTGTACCACTGAGCCACCAAAGCCATCATTAAGTTAACGTTAATTAATTATGTTAAGTCAATAAGGGCCTCCGAGTGGCGCAGTGGTAAAGTGCTCGTCCTATCATCCGGAGATCGCGAGTTCGATTCCTAAGTGATGCTGTAACCTCTCGCAGCCGGAGGTCTAGAGAGAGCTGGTTGGCCGAGCTCTCTCGGAGGGGAGGGATGAGAGGTGCTTCGTGCTCCCACATTAATCACGGCTCTACGGCCAATCGGGGGCGTCTGTGAGTTCACGCAAGCGGAAGGAGCGGATAGCGCTGTCCTCCAAGTGTGTTACTCCGCCCCCCAACGATGCGTGACCAAGCAGTTCGAAAAGATGCTGTCAGCTGGTGTCACGTGGTTCGGAGGAAACACGTGATAGTCTTCAGCCCTACCGACTGAATGGTAGTAGTAGCCTTAATGTGGAGCCCCCTAGTGATGAGGAGGAATTGGACACAACTAAATTTGGGGAGGAAAAAATTAAGTCAATAATTGGTGTGATGAGCCTTTGCTTAAAATATGGTCTCAGGTACAATTTGTGCAGTATTGAAATGAGCTGCTTAGTTTTATCGAGTATCCTACAAAACCAGCCACAATCCTGCTGAGGACTTTGTTGCACCTGCTTCCTTTTTCATGCATGTTTTTTTATTTTGTCTGAAAAGTGCTTTTTTACATACAATGCTGCTTATATTTTCCTGCAGGACTTTTTTCTGCCAGAATACTAATGATCAGAAATCAGAAATGTTTGTTTTTTGTACTGACTTAACAATGAAGTCATAAATTAGAAATCTATAACAAAAAGAACATACAGTCTTTGGCACAGTACTAAAGATATGCCACTTAAAATTCACATGACTGAGTCTGATAAATGCATGGTTAAATGGAGAGCAAATGGAAAGGAGTTTGAGTAGGGAAAGGTCTCCTGTAAGCCCTAACACAGCTACAGACCTCCTCCTGGAAGAGGTTCTGTCGGTTCTTCAACGCTCGGAGTCGGTTCTGCTTGTCCTCGTGTTCTAGGTGATCGTCAGGGGGCTGAAAGTAGCCGATCAGGTCCTGCAGACTCAGGCTGACGGATTCGATTGGCAGATCGAGCATGGAGGTTTTTCCCTTCTTACTAAGGGTGTCCAAACCCCTGAAGGAACAGAGAGAAAGAGAGAGAGACGAGAGGTAAAGATAACCTGATGCAGAGTTTAATCAATACAGACAGGGCAGACAGAGTGTGCTAAGTTGCCAGATTGAACCATTTTTTTCCCCCAGTTCAGGAATGAGGTTGGGAAAATGTCCGTAGGCTGTAAGGTGTAATGTAATGTAAGGTCGTTATCATTTTGACTGGGGTGTACAAAATTATGATATAAACTTGCCTGCCCACGGAAATAGCTGGTGTGATAATATCTGCAATCCTAATGAAGCTTCTGTGAAGGTTTGATCAAAGTATCATGAATAGTTTAAAAGGAGTTGAAGACGTGTCATCTATACTTCTCCAGCAGGCGACAAGATAAAAGGAAAAACTGATGAACTGGACCCACTAGAGATGTGATCGCACTGAGTAGCTTGAGTTAAAGCTGCATTCGGTGAGATTAGATTTTGTTCAGTCTATAATTTGTAGAATTCCCAATAACTCCTGAATATGATTTTACTGCCGCTTTCCTTTGTAATGAGTTCTCATGTGGTTTTCAGCTGTTTCGCTAACACTCATGCTAAAAGTGAAAAGCTCATGAGAGTTTACACCAAGATGTGTGAATAGTCCCCTCACTGTCCTGATTTTAATCTGACGGTCACCTTTGGTGTTAGCTAGCTAGCATAGTAAGCTGCATTGGAATTTTGTAGATGATTTTGAACAACCTGTTCAAGAGCAGCACTGTTCATTCTGTAACCACTAAGCCACTGTGCCGCCAGAACGCGACTATTAAGTTCCTCTTATTTCTAACCACAAAAAAAATAATAAAATCACAGCAATCCAACAAAGTTTGAAGGTTTTTCTGGTCGTAAAGTTTTATCGAAGCCTAGCATGTTGTTTTTTTGTTTACAAGCGAGTTGTCTGGCAGGGAGAAGGGGCGTCGTGCGATGTCTATTGAAGTGACAGGCGGCCGTGTAAACACAGACGAGCGAGCCGTCACAGCCCACACTTTGACAAACTGTTTTTTCAACCTCATAAAACACTGTCTGTAATCATGTTCCACATATTTTCTAGATTATTTGTACAAGTAATAAAGAAAATAAAACGTGCAAAGTGTGTGTCTTTGTTTAGATTTGGATATTAACCGAGTAAGTGTGTGTGCCTGATTTCTAATTCCCTGCTGATTACTCTGGGCAGAAAGTACACTGAACCGTCTGTATATAAGGCACGAGTATAAACCACAGCTCCACTGAGCCGGACATTTAAATAATAAAGAATAAAAGGATGAAAAAAGAAAGAAAGAAAAAACAAAGTGAGAATTGAAAAAAGGAAGAAAAACAATGAAGAAAAATGGAAGGAAGGAATAAAGAAAAAGCAACAATAAATAAAATACTAAAGCAAGTGAGGACTGAAGAAACAGAAAAGAAGCAAAATAAAAGAACAACAACTGAGGAAAGAAAGAAAAAAGAAAAAGAAAGAAAGAAAGAAAAGCAAGAGGGTAAAAAAGAAAGCAGCAAGGAAAGAAAGAAAGAAAGAAAGAAAGAAAGAAAGGAAGATAAAATGCAGAAAGGAAGAACAGAAGGAAAGTAAGAAAGAAGGAAAGAATGAAATGAAGGAAAATTGAAGGAACGAATAAGAAGCAAGAAGGAAGAAAATGCAAGAAGAAAATAACTATAAGCAAGAAAGGATGCAAGAAGCAAAGGAATGAAGCAAAATGAAAGAAAAAAAGAAAGACAGTAAGGGAGGAAAAAAAGGGAAGAAAAAAAGAAGGAAAGAAAGAAAGAAGGGAGTCAGAAAGCAGGAGGGTAAGAAAGAAGCAAAGAAGAAAGAAAAAATGAAAGGAGAATAAAAGAAAGGAAAAAGAACAGAAGGAATGTAAGAAAGAAGAAAAGAATAAAATATAGAAGGAAGGAAACTAACTGTTGCACCTTTAAAGCTTTGGAGAGAAGGACGTGAGAAAGTCTGCATTGAGCTTTTTGATCCTGAGGCACTGAGGCTGAACAGTGTAACAGTTAGCAGTAGAACTGGTGTGTAAGCGTGTGGAGGTGTGTGTTACCTGATGAAGCGGTTGAACAGGAAGACTGTGCTGCGGATCACTCTGGCAGTGCGCGACTCCTCGTGTTGGGAACGTGAGAGGGTCAGACCATCATCCATGTGACCCTCATGGTGCATTATAGCCTAATAAATAGATAGATGGATAGATAAATAGATGTATAGATACTTTATTGATCCCGAAGGAAATTTCAGATACAGTGTCCAGCAGCAACAGAGACAGTAACACAAAGACAGGTTGTAGACGTGATTACACACTGTATATCTTACATATAGTCAGTAGACACACAGGGTAATCTGAGAACTGAGCAGAAGTTACAAGTGCAATGATAACAAAAAGCTACAATATAAATAAAGCATATAAATCACAAGTTACAAATAAAGTTAATTTCAGTTCAGCCCTAATGTGCAACTTTATGTTTGGCAAACTGACAACAGTGCAAATTGTATAAATTGTACAAAGAACTTGTGTTATAAAAGAACGTATGTTGTAGGACGGTATTTATTTGTTTTGCCGGTGTGGTTGAGGTCCACTTGTTTCTGCTTACAATCCAGCTGTGGAGCTGCTCACCTTCCTCTGGACTCCGCCCATCCGTGCACACTTGGCGTCCACCGACTGGTAGGTGAGCCAGAGACCCGTGTCCACGTGCTGAATGTAGCAAACAGAGTCGCCGTATTTAATGTCGGGTACACCCATGCCATCCACCTCTTTCCTCAGGCCGAAATCGAGCTTCTCCTGTGGTCACGATGGAGAAAAAATAAGGAACAAAAATCCACAATACTGTTTAGCGCTCTGGATTTCACTATTTGAGGATCAGACCACAAACCTCATCACCTCACGCATAACTTACACCTTGCCATTTTTTCTTCTTCTGAATTTCTTCTAAAGAAATGACTTTGTGTTGCAGTTTTTAGGCTAACGGCGCTCTCAGTGTGTCGCCCAGAGTCATGCCATGGAGCTGAGATAAATCCAAACACACACCCTAATGAGAGGTCACACTGAGGCGGACTCTCACACCTTCTGTGCCTGACACCTCCTGCTCTCACACACGTGCTATGTTACACTCGATAACCTTCGCTCAAACTCGACTTCGCACTCTCTCTCCCAATCCCATTAGCGCTTGCTGGTTCACTCATTCTTTTGCTGTTTTTTTTAATCTCCTTCCCTTTCCCAGTTTTGGAAAAGTACAGTATTATTGACAGCATCCATCTATCTATTTATCCTTATTCAAAAGCAAGGTTGCTCCCTAGGCTGGATTAAGGTATTTGTCCACATGGTGGCAGTGTGGGGAAAGGGAACAGATTTAGTCAAGTGGATTGGTATGCTTTACATTGTATATTCGTGTCAAAGGCGTACAAGACTCACTTTGTCGGACTTAAGAACAAACCGGACTTACGGACGTGCTCCAGGAAAGGAACTCGTTCATAAGTCGGGGACTACCTGTATATAGTATCTCGCACAGTTTGAACTGCAAGTGCGCCCTCTTGAGGTGTACAAGTTGATAGATACGTGAGCTATGGAGTGAACATTATGCAAAACAAACATTATGGCTTACCACGTTTATAAAAAATTCTTAATGGAAATTAATTGACGAATGAGTAATCATTAAAGTCCTTACTGTAGAGTTTGTCCCAAGACCACATAGACGCAGAACAGAAATCTCACTCCATGATGGTGTGTTCGGCGAGACTCACCTTCGAAGAGCGGAAACAGAAGGCGGTGGATTTGACGTCGGCCTTTTCCTTATCCATCAGCAGCAGGCCTTTATCATCCAACAGGCTGAGGTACTTGCCCGTGGTCACGTGACGTAAACGGAACGGCTGACCCCATCGAATATGACTGCCGCTCCAGCTGGGGGGAAAACAAACAACAACAACAGCAGCATCAATATATACGCCGTCACATTCATTCATCAACGTCATTCCTAAACATCATCCCCAGTGTTCCTTCAAGACAGCTGATAAACAAGGCAATACCGCAGTGTATTCCATCATCTTATCTCGGTCAGCATCATAGCTGCACCGCACAATCAATTACTGAAAAGCTAAACAACAGCAGCATACTTACAGTATAGTATATACGCTCACTGGCCACTTTCAAACAATCTTTAATACTAATATCTAAATCAGCCAATAACTTGGTAATAACTCATGACATGGTCAACATGATCTGCTGAAGTTCAAACCTGAGCATCAGAATGCGGGAGAAAAGTGGTTCAAGTTACTTAGAATTTAGCAAGGGTGTGGTTGTCAGATGGGGTGGTCTGATCATCGACTGGGATTTTTTTTTTTAGTCCAACAAAGAAATCTGAGATGTGGTGGAACAGGATGATGCGCATCTGACAAATCTGGAGCAACTGCGTAAAGATCTCATGCCAATACGGACCAAAATCTTGCTGGACCTTGTTAAGTCTATGCCATGAAGAATTAAGGGCAAAGGGAAAAAAAATTGCCTGAACAACAAAGCAGGTCTGACCTAGAACAGTACTAGCAAGGGGTTCCTAATAAAGTGGCCAGGTGAGTAAAAATACAGTACATCTCTGATCAATCTGTACTGTATATAAAGAAGTTCTGCTCTGTAAAGTAAAAGTGTAACAGCCTACTGGATGCTCTCATTCCAGAATTTGTCCTCATCCTCAAAATGTCATTTTGATAAAACACTACAGCAGGGATAAAAGGAGGCATGGTGTGCAAACTCCACTCAAACTCAGCTCAGCCCAAAAGCTCCCTTGTGCCAAAGTGAAGAAATTTCTGCCTCACATAAACGGACCTGCTGAGTGTAATCGGACCCTTCACAGACGTGTGAATATGACTGTTTACACTTTTCAGGGTGCAAATAAGTCCACTGGGACACACTGGATTCCCTGGAGGGCAGAAAACGGCAGGTCTGTGAGCAACACTATTTAGAGAAAGGACACTGTTCATGCCTCAAAACCTAATATCTAAATAAACGGCACTTGTTATGTTCTAGGCCAAACGGTGCGCGAGATCGGTGGTGTAAAAATGCTGTTACAGAACTGTAGTGACAATCAAAACTAGACACAGGAAGAAAAAAAGTTGCTAAGGGTTGGGATGGTGAAGCTAAACAATATTTGAAAAGATTATGACTCTTGGTCAGGAGTGCAGGTCATTTTTGACTCTCCCTCGCATTTTTTTTCTGTGTGTGTGTGTGAGTGTGAGGGCGAGTCAAAAATGATCTGCACACTTGTTGTATTAAAACTTATCTTGGCTGCACTGTTTTATCAACGCTTTCCGTTCAAGACTCCTGTTTACCCAGTAACCGCTGTGCAGGTGTGAACGTGTTACATCAGTTCATTGGTAACTGCGGTGCGAGAAAAAAAATGGATGCCGCACTTGTGCTTTGCATGAAAGAAGAGCAGCGTGCACCGATTAGTTTTTTTGTGGTCTGAGGGTGAACCTGGTGCAGAAACAACTCACAGAAGAGCATCAACAAAAGTGTTTAGATGTTATATTTGCAAACAAAAATTGGACCGATATTTTTAGGAAAGTGGAAGTTTCTTAAAGAGAATCATTACTGGTGATAAGACATGGATACATCACTACGATCGTGAGAGTAAACAGCAGAGTATGGAATGGAGACATCCTCAATCGCAGACTGAGAAAAAGTTCAAAAGTCAACCATTAGCTGGAAGATTTATCAATGCTTACAGTTTTCTGAGATTCTCATACAGTTTGGATGAGACGCTCATTACAGAGCTGAAGCCTAAACTTCGGATTAAACACGGAGGACTGCAATCCGAGGGCGGCGTGATCTTGCTGTTCTTGATGATGCACGTCCGCAAACTTCTGCTCACACTGTCGACACTCTGTAAACACTTTGTTTTGAGGTGTTAAAGCATCCTCCCTTTAGTCCTGATTTCGCTCCACCAAACTTGCAGCCCTACACGGACGAAATTTCACTTCTGATGAAGAAGTGAAGACAGCGGTGCATTCGTGGCTTGCAGCTCAGAATAAAACATCGTGCAAATTGAGATGTGCAACTGAGAAATAGCAATTAAAAGTAACAGCAGTGCCAAAGTGAGTGGGGCAAAACTGAGGTAATGAAGGTCAATGTAGGATCCAGTTATTATTGGGATTCATTCATATTATTCGGATCCAATCTAGATACCTGCCGTGTCGATTGATCAGGTGCTGCAGTCTGAGACAACAACAGGAGATTAAAAAGAAAGCAGAAGTGTTACACTTACGCTACTCGAAGAGTTTCCAGCCTCCAGAGAGAGCGAGCGTGGGTGGATACGGCTCCGCCCTCATAGTGCACCGTCCTGAACAAGGAAGATTAAAAACAATAAAGGGATAATATTAATAATAATACCTGTACATAATGCACAGCATTGTTTGTCCTGAGTATCTTTTAGGTTAAAAGCTTGAAGCTCCAGTGCAAATTTCCTAGGCAAGGAGTTTTGTACAGTAAATGGTACTTTTCATTTACACACAAGGACACAACAATTGAAATGTAGGTCTCCCTACATACATACAGCGCGTGGCAGTTACATAAACCCCAAAGTTAAAAAGGTACACGTACTGTATAGAGATGAGCTAAGAGAGTATAGGAGAGCGTAAGATTCTTGACTGTAAGAAACGTTCCCTTAATACATTTGCATTTCCAGCATGACAATATTTCAAGGCCTGTAGGCATAAAAGTCACCCAAGTAAATCTCCAAGGCTCCATTTAACAGCAAACAGAACAGGAAGACCTGAGAGAAAATCGCTTTTAGTAAAAAAAGATAAATAAATAAAAAATGTTCTTTCCTTTGCTTTAGAAATGTTCCAGCTTTCTTTGCAGCAGCTGTCCGAATGAAACAGCAATCAGATTTCTGTCTTCTGTCTGAGGGACTGCTGATGTGAGCTCAGGTGTGATTTCTGTTCCTCAAAACACCAAATCATCTTATAAGCATCTATTAACTTATTTTAGGGATAAATATTTGAAATATTAAAGATAGATTTTGTGTACTGATATGCCGATCAGCTATAACATTAACGTTAAAGACACCTACAGTAGGTTTTAGGTTTCCTCTGCGCCACAGGGCAGCGCTGGCCCATTTGTAGAAGAGCAACCCAGGGTTTGTGCTCTAGTGTCTGGCCCAAGGATCTTTAGGGTGCTTTTGTGGATTGGACTTGTTTATCCGGTACATCCCATGGGTGCTCAATTAGAGTGGGATCTGTGGAGTTTGGTTAGAAGTTAAAAGTCCCATCTTTTAACAAGTTAACAGGACTCAGAGCTCCCATAAAGTGTATAAAAAGCTAACTTAAGGTTAGTACTTTGGTTTCGTACCTCCAGGGTGGGGGTTTGATTCCCTCGGGAATCTGTGCGCATGGAGTTTGAATGTTCTCCCCGTGCTTGGTTGGTTTCCTCGGGGTACTCCAGTTTCCTCCCACAGTCCAAAGACATGCAGATTAAGCCAACTGGCGTTCCCAAATTGCCCCAAGTGTGTGAGTCAATGCGCGTGTTCATTCACATTTCATACAAACTTCCATAATTTCTTTTGATTGTGTAAAGCTGCTTTGCCACAATGATAAGTGTTAAAAGCGCTATACAAAATTTTTTTAATTGAATTGAATGCGCCGATGAGCGAGTGAGTGAGTGAATGGAGAATATGGAAAAATGTCCCAATCCACCTACAGTACCTCTGTGAAACAAACTAGCATTATGTCTGAAACCACATGATCTGGAGTGTTACTGAATCCTAACACTAACTAATGCTCTTCCTATTACTTACAGTCTGTGTTTTATTTTTATTGTAGTTTTATTGCAAATATCAAAGGAATACTTTGGGGTTAAATCTTTCATGTCTATCATACAATTAAAATTATACCAGCCACGTGACTTTCACTTTAGGTTAGTATGACTGCAGAAGCTTCATATGAGTCTCAGCTGAACTTCAGAATGCATTTTTGCACAGAACGAGTGTTGTGGAATTTGGCCCTCATTACTTACATTATACTTAAACTGTTCCGGGTGACAAACTTCACAGTCAATGTTCAGGGAAGAAAGAATTATAAATAAAAAAGACCTATTGTAATGTCCCTATATGCACATTCATTTTGTTTTAAGAAGACTCCCCAATTATCCCTTTACTGTATGTCGAAATAAATGCTTGAATCACTATTCATTTTGGTCAAAGAAACAACCATAACAACCAATTTTTTTGTTATTTAGTTTGGTAAAACTAAAATGAAATGAATTTCATCATACGTCGCTCTATATTACACTATCATGTGCCTTATATATAGTAGGTTTATTTACTAAACACAGTGATGTATAAAAATCCTCTGGGTTTTAAGGGCTACAAACTACTTCTGTCACTTTTAAATCCACTGATGGGTCTGTTTTATGTACCTGGCCTTAAGGATTTTCTGGATTAGTGACAGAATGCCGAGAATTTCTGATTTAAGACGTAGCTCATGACAACAACCCCAACGACAGTGCGGTGTTTTGAAGAGAAACCGAGCTCATCAGCGTGTTTAATATGAAATCAGTGGTTAAAATGGGAAAGCAGACGGAGAGGGATGTTATGGCTCAGACATACCATCTAATAAATGTTGCATTTAATCGTGCAGATGTACAGTACATAAAACAGGCAAAGTCAGAAACAGACATTTTGAACGCTGTTTTGTTTCCTGCAATCATGAAAGCATCAATTTAAATTTTATTTCCTAATTTCTGCCATGTCTTGGCTAACACGTTTAGGCAGTTGTTTATAAAAATCCATTAAATGGATTTGTTTATATGATTAATTCATATAATGTATTCATATCATACAAACTAAGTGCCATAAAAACTTCTCAATTAATTTCAGTATCTACTTAATTTATCCAGGATGGGTCACCGTGCACACACACTCACGCCTAGTGATGGATCAACTCACATACTGGAATGTAGTAAAGGTATAGAAACTCATGTGAACAAAGAGCGAGATTGCAAAATTTTACCAAACAGTAACCCAAGCTAGAGATCAAATCAAGGGTCCAGTAGCAGTGCTGCACCATCTTGCCAACTATCAAAGCTGATGTATACACTGATCTCTATTCCCAGTGCTGGAAAATATATAGACAACATTAGCAGTACGGTGGCTTAGTGGTTAGCACTGTCTACTGTCTACCTCCAGGTCCTGGGTTCGATTCCCACGTTGTGCGTGTGTGCATGGAGTTTGCATGTGTGCGTGGTGGGTTTCCTCCAGGTTCTTCAGTTTCCTCCCACAGTCCAAAGACATGCAGATTAGGCTAATTGGCGTTCACAAACTGCACGTAGTGTGTGAATGATCATGTGAATGTTGACGGGAGGTTCTACCACGGTCGTATAAAAATGGTAGTACAAAGAATTATCACCATTAAGCAAAGTATTCCAATGATTCATGAATGTGGGTTTCTTAAAAACGTACTACTGGACACTTTCCATTAGACATCATCTCTGTGTGTAAAAAATAAAACAGTAAAAGAGTCTTTCTGGAGAGTCTGATCTGCCTCTCCAGTAATTAAAGTGGCTTTTGCAATGGGCTAAAAGTAGCTGCTGCGGTAAGTGACGAGAACTATCGGGGTCAGTTTTGTGTTTAGACACAGAGGAGTGGCCCACTGAGGATGTGCACGGTTTTAATTAAGAGAGAATCGAGGAGAGATCTGCACAGGGAATAGAGATCAGTGCAGCACCCATTCTGTCCACTGCAGGCTCGAGCTGTCTAATATGCTTCTCTAGGACTGCTGTGTAACACCTGTAATGCTCTACTTAGCTGTTTTCCAGAGTAAAAACTTTCACGAGGTGGTTTTGACCTGAATTCTGTCTTGACCTGAATTGTCTCTCACATATTGAAAACTCTCTCGCCTACGCTCGCACTCTTCCTCTCTCGGTTTCTCTCTGAGTCACTGTCTTCAGTCGCCCACTGTGCGCCGGATTCCTACACTATACACTGTGTACCTGTATTTTTGTCTCAGGCTAAGCAGTAAAAAGGAAATGAAGGGTCAGTAAGATGCCAGAATATCCTGCACAGGACAGGATCCGCATCCCATTGTAAAGTCTTTAAAACTTAATCATTGCAAGAGTGTTTGGAAATCAGGGCCCTGGCCAAAAAAAAAAGAAAAAAAAAAAAAAAGTCACCACCTGGATTTAAGTAAGTTAATAGTGAAGGGCCTTGCACTGGATAATTACTGCAGGGATAAATATGTTTCAGCTGGAAACAAGTTATTTAATCCTAACTGATGCAGCTTCTCATTTCTTGAGCAACCATATCAGAAGACATGTCCTTAGGCCGTGGTAAAATATTACTCTGCTTCATAAGGGTTAAATTATTGTCTTGCATCAAGCAAAGAAAACAACTAAGGAGATTGTTAGAGCTACTAAAATGAGGTTACGAACTGTAAAATGTATTATTAAAACCTTGGAGGATAGTGATGGCCCATCGTCTTCAAGAAAGAAATGTGGTTGGAAAAACACCCTGAATGAGTGCGATGGGAAATTAAGAGCATTTCCACACACACAATGCGAAGAGAACTCAAGGGATTGGGACTAAACAGCTGTGAAGCCTTAAGGAAACCATCAGCAAGGCTAATCAGGGAAAAAAGACTGTTTGCTAAAGAACATAAAGAAAGAAAGCATTATAAAAAGGTCATGTGGTCTAAACAGTCCTGATTTATCCTGTTCCAGAGTGAGACTGCATCAGCGTAAGAAGAGAGGGGGATGAAGTGATGCACCCATCATGCCTAGTGCCTACACTAGTGCGTCCAAGCCATGTGGGGGCAGTGTTATGATCTGGGGTTACTTCTGTTGGTCAGGTCTAGGCTCCGCAACATCAAGTGCCCCAAAAAAAACAAACGAGGTCGGAATGTACTGAATGAGTACTGAAGGTTTTTCCATCAATTCTCAAATTGTGAAAAAAAGTGGTTTAGGGATAAAGAGATATCATTTTCACACATGGAATGGCCACCACAGAGTTCAGACCTTAAACCCATTGAGAATGTTTGACTCTACCATCATCAATACAAGAACTAATTAATGTGGCCCTGGATGGAAATAAATGTCACATCGCATACGCTTATGAATATAATACCACGGAAAGGTTGTCCAGTGAAATATTAGAGTGTGCAATTTTTTTGATGGATGGATAGATGGATATATTATTTAATATGCATTCATAAGTACAAGCATTTCTCTGAGACTATGAATGATGGTAATGTTTTTCGTACTATAACAGTACCTAAAACCAGACCGGATCAATGCTTTACATTGTTCAAAAAGTATATTAAAATTTAGGAGAATAGAAGCAGCATCAAGTCAAATAATAATACAAGCCAGTCTGTGTATGAATCAATACAATTAACTGACTACATAATAAAGTGGGCCTTTTTGTCATAAAAATTATTGCAATATTACATGAGGTGCAGTAAACCCTTAAACTTAATCAAACCTGTACTCCCTTTTCTAAACGAGGAAAACTGGACACCAGTAGCGTTGATGGGGCGCATAAAAATGAGATTGCATGAAATTTGATTAGATGAGATGAGATTCAACTTTAATTTGTCGTTGTCCAGAACAGGTACAGCCAGTGAGTTGGCGACAGAATCATTACAACCCACACACACCGACACAAACGCCCCATGCTTCAGACATCCCACCCCCACCTTTCCTGTCACACCAGTAAAATCTAAACCATATTTTATTTTGCTACATGTTAATGTGCAGTTTTTTTGTCTTCATAGGTAGAATGGTACGATAGAGTCTGAATGCATCGCACAAAACACTGTCCATTATTAGACTTCAATGATGTGTGTTTTATAGCACATAACATTATCAAGACACTTTTCATGAATCAGTCATTATTTTTCCACCCCATCTGTTATTGCATTTTCATCTGTTTACAGATTGCAAGGTTGAACTTCACACTTGCTTACTAAGGTTATATTAACATTACAAGCAACATTGATCAATTCTGATTTTTTTTTTGTTGTTGTTGATCAGATCGGATTTGCATGACGTGACTGTTCACATTCATAATTTCAAGTGACTTTTATCTGACTCGAATGTGGACGCATCTGACACGCACATGCACATCGATACGTTTTTGAGTTGAGTTAACACACATTCAATTCAAACAATGGATTTTTTTTTTTTGTGTGTGAAAGTAAGCTTGAGGATTTTGCTCTGGAAGATGACAAGCAGTTAGTCGGCTGTATCTGTTGAGGACCAGAAGGAGGAAACAAGCCAGACGCTGCTGCCGGTGCTGAGTGATGACATCAGCGAGCGTTATACTTGTGTGCAGAGGCAAAAAGTCACATGAATTCTGATCTGATGTTCTCATTCAAGTTACGTCAACACATATCAGATATGTAGCCAGTCTAAGACCAGATATGAAAGTGCCTCAGATCTGTGCGTTCAGACAGCGCTGGTGGTGATGCAAACGTAGCCCAAGTTCTCCTCTTAACCAACTATCCCACTTTCACCAGACTCTTAGAAACACTGCTGGCTGTTAATTTGTACTGTGTACTCAAATAAATTTTCTTGACTGAGGATTTCTGCAACGACCCACGAAACCCCATGCACTGACCTTCGCTGTTCCTCGCCATGCTCTCCTGATGGAACAGTTAGACACTCGTCCATGTGACCGTGCAACAACCGCAAGACGTCCCCACCGATCAGGAAACCTGCAAGACGAACAGAAGTAAGGGAACGGTGACTGTTAAAGCGTGTCTACAAGCAGATTTGGTTTCTGCAAGGTCATAATATTAGTCATCTCTTTTTGCTTTTTGTCTCTCACCCTGAGCGACCTCGCTCCCCGAGCAGATGGGTGCTACACTCCACAGAGTCTGCTGGAAGGCAGCATCCACGTGCAAACTGCCACTGCCGTACGACAAGTGCTAGGGAGGGAGAGAGGACGACAGGGAAGGATATGGATGTAGGGAAAACCAGGAAACACTGAAATATACTCGCAGCGCTTCTTGCAGTGACTTACCAGGTACCGCTCGGAGGACACGCTGACCAGGATGAGGTCATCACCTACACGCACCTTTTCCCCTTCTGACCGTTGCTTAGAGGCAGGATGTATAGTCCACCAGCACGCTTCACCTACGCACAGACACATATGGAAGAGCATGAACAACATCACAGATCCATCACAGAGCACACACACATACACACACCGAGACACGTCTGTACGCATCACTAGTAAAAACTTGCTTTAATCTGAAAACATGAAACTGTTTATAATTAGTAGCCTTAGAAAAAAAACTACCTGTCGTGTCCTCTTGAAGTCCTACATCGAAGGCGAGTTTGTCTGTCGATGAGCGCGAGGTGGACAAACAACACAGGTACTGGGGACAAGGACAGAACTCTTTATCTCTGAAGAAAAACAAGCTATTATCCCAAATGTTACAGTAACAATAACCCCAAAAAGCAAGCAGCGTCAAAGATCAAAGTCGTCACTTTTGATGACTGGAGACATGTTTGGTGTTCGCTTCTTTACCTTCATACTCAAGCTACAATGCTAACATGGCTAGCTATGTAAACAACTTTAAAAAAGAGGAATAAAGTTTATATGGCCATGTTCAAATTATTATTATTTTTTTAAATGACACAAATACTATTTCACGAAGTCTGGCTGCTTCAGTGTTTTTAGATCTTTTTGTCAGATGTTATTATGGGATACTGAAGTATAATCACACGCATTTCTTAAGTGTCGAAGGTTTTTTTTTATTATTGACAATTACATTAGGTTTATGCAGAAAGTCAATATTTGCAGTCCTGCTTTCGCAAGACCTCTGCAATTCGCCTCGGGATGCTGTCAATCAACTTCTGGGACACATCCGGACTGATATACAGTGGGGTATTTAGTCAGCCACCAATTGTGCAAGTTCTCCCACTTAAAAAGATGAGAGAGGCCTGTAATTTACATCATAGGTTTACCTCAACTATGAGAGACAAAATAAGAAAAAAAATCCAGAAAATCACATTGTAGAATTTTTAAAGAATTTATTTGCAAATTATGGTGGAAAATAAGTATTTGGTCAGTAACAAAATTTCATCTCAATACTTTGTTATATACCCTTTGTTGGCAATGACAGAGGTCAAACGTTTTCTGTAAGTCT
>JAQMYJ010000006.1:21538570-21556252 GCA_030014305.1 Clarias laeviceps | reverse complement strand
TCTGACCATATGACATTCTCCCAATCCTCTTCTGGATCATCCAAATGCTCTCTAGCAAACTTCAGATGGGCCTGGACTTGTACTGGATTAAGCAGAGGGACACGTCTGGCACTGCAGGATTTGAGTCCCTGGCGGCGCAGTGAGTTACTGATGGTAGCCTTTTGTTACTTTGGTCCCAGCTCTCTGCAGGTCTTTCACTAGGTCCCCCCGTGTGATTTTGGGATTTTTGCTCACAGTTTCTTGTGATCATTTTGACCCCACAGGGTGAGATCTTGTGTGGAGCCTCAGATTGAGGGAGATTATCAGTGGTCATGTATGTCTTCCATTTTCTAATAATTACTCCCATAGTTGATTCCTTCATACCAAGCTGCTTCCCTATTGCAGATTCAGTCTTCCCAGCCTGGTGCAGGTCTACAATTTTATTTCTGGTGTCCTTTGACAGCTCTTTGGTTTTGGCCACAGTGGAGTTTGGAGTGAGACAGAAATCTTGCTTGTTTGTAGGTGACAAAATACTTATTTTACAGAGGAATTTAGCAATTAATTCATTAAAAATCCAAACTCAACAAATACAATGTGATTTTTTTAAAATTATTTTGTCTCTCATAGTTGAGGTATACAGTACCTATGATGAAAATTACATACATAATTACATTGGTGACTGACTAAATACTTTTTTGCGCCACTGTAGGATAATTAATGCTTGGAGTTTGTAATGAATTTTTGGGTTTTTGTTTGTTCACCCGGCTCTTGAGGATTGACCACAAGTTCTCAAAGTGGGATTAAGGTCTGGGGGAGTTTCCTGGCCATGACCCAAAAATTTGATGTTTTGTTCCCTGAGCCACTTGGTTATCATTTTGCATTATGACAAGGTGCTCCATCATGCTGGAAAAGTTCTTCATGTTCTTGGGCAAAATTGTGAGTGAGCCCACTCCCTCGGCTGAGAAGTGACCCCACACATGAATGGTCTCAGGGTGCTTTACTGGTGGCATGACACAGGACTGATGGAACGCCATAACATTTATGATATGCTTGTAATTATACTTCAGTAACATCTGACAAAAAAAATCTAAAAACACCGAAGCAGACTTTGTGAAAATTAATACCAAAGCTTTTGGCCATGGCTGTGCGACTCGAATCATCCTAATCGCAAATTCTCACTGAGGAAGAACGTGACTCATCCTCGCTACGGCTGCTGCTACTCCTCTCAACAGATGTGACACGCACGGAAATCACCAAAGCGAGTCTAGAGGGAATCCTGAGCAACTCTACAGAGTGTGACGCGAGTGTGTGAAGGTGCCTTAAATTAACTACATCAGCCTGTAAGCTCCAGTGTGAAGCAAACACGACAGCACTTGCTTTCGACTACATTCACAGTACTTACAGTAGTGTACGCTTCCTCAATGTACAGTACTGTAAAATAATTTCCAGAACTCAAACGCTACACTAATGCATGAGATTGCAGTGTAAATGTTTGGGAGAGTGTGACAAGCACACAATTTTGTCAGAAATGAGGACAGAACCTGGTGCACAGTGGTGTAAGAGTAAAAGGGTGGGGGTTAGTATTATTAGAGAACATGTACACGAGTATGGAAAGATTACACCGAATACAAAATAACTAATACAATCCAGAAGTAATGTTCAATGCATGACTGTAAGTTTTTGAACACCTACGTAATCATCACACCCATATGTGCTTTTTCAGACGTATTCCTTTGTTCACTGATGATATAACTTCCACCCTTCTGGGAAAACTTTATACTAGATTTTCGAGTGCTTTGTTTGTACATTCAGCTACGAGAGAATTAGTAAGGTCAGGTTTTGTTGTTGGGATGTCAGGAGGTTCTGGTTCCAGTTCAATACCAAAGATATTCACAAGGGTTGCGATCAAAGATCTGTGCAGGACATTCAGGTTCTTCTGCTCCAACCTCGGCCGATCATGTCTTCATGTGTTATGCACAGAGTTTTTACAGTGGAACAGGTTTGGGCTTCTTAGATCCAGGAATGGGATTATAGAAAGCAATGACATTTGATAAAAGTGAACAAATGGGGTGGTCAAGTCAAACCGGGACTTTTGATTGTGCAGAATAATAGATCACAGTTATGAGCGTGAAAAAAATATTTTATTTCTCTATATAATCCCCTGCTATACTAATGCACTTAGCCCAGCGTTTCACAAGGTAGAAAATTTTCTCAGTTTGCCGGAGCCATGATCAGACTGCCTGCTTCACGTCTGAAACACTGGCCTCCCAGGAACTCCTTTAATGGGCCAAATACATGGAAATGGCTTGTGGCTTGTGGCAGTGTGGCAATAACTCCCAGCTGAGTTCCTGTAATATGCAAGTGGTGTTGGTGAGCAAGTTATCTGTTGATTTTCAAGCATCAGGCGTTCCACTCCCTGAATGTTAATCAGAAAGACTGCAGTGGGATCCAAACCACCTCAGCTGAGATAGTTTACAAACCTACGGCCTTCTTCATGGACGAGAAATTTCATGCAGATGCATAATCCTGAAATCTTATCCCTTCCAAATAATACTTGTTTCTTTTGAAATGGCATGCAATTAAAATTCTAAAACACAATTACGATATTGGCTATTTAAACATCTATTTATTTAAACACTTAATCACTCAACAAATATTGCAATGCCTGCACTGCTGCATGACGACTTCTAGTGACGCGAGCAGCGCTCTCACACCCACACACACACACACGCTTGACTCACCATTCCGCTGTAGGAGTGCCTGAGTAAGACAGCGTGGCCGTAAAGAAGAGTCCGGTGACCTCCACCCTGCGCTGTCTACAAGAAGACACACACACATGCACACACAAAAGATTACACAAAGAACAACATACACATCGTTTCGAAAAATCCAGCCCTCTCAAGAGCTTCAGCAAACAGAAAAACAGTGTTTATCGCATACAGTATACACAGAGTGTATCGTCTGGGTGGGGGAAACAGGTGCAGGTGGCAGTCATAACAGACAGAAGATTTACAAACATCTTCAACCTAATGTTTATACACCTGATAAGTGAGAACTGCACAACTCATTTCAGAGGAGGTTCAAGATGAAGCTTTCTTTTAAACCAATCTGCAGATGTTTCCCATCCCATCTGTTCAGCCAAACCACAAACTCCAGCTAACATCGATATGCTTTCACACACACACACACACACACACACACACACGCGCAGACTGATATAATAAGGGACAATTGGGGATTAATTAAACCAATACTGAATCATGATTATTCTTGAGAACGTTCTGTCTCGTGGTTGATAACAACAGCAGCGCTGAAACACTTAGTCAGATTACATGGATTTAACTCGCAGCATCAAAGAACAAAACAAAAAAAACAAAAACAAAACAAAAAAGTAAGACCAATAGTGCGTCACCACCGTGATGTAATCCTAACATGGACCACAGTGACAACACTAACTTAAACGGACCCTTAACTTAAAAGGCTGTAAACAAGTCTCTCTCTTTTTCTCTCACACACACACACACACACACACACACACACAGCACATAAGAAAAGATGCGATCATGTCTCTTGCTATACATCCTACAAGAAGCACCAACAAAGAAAAGTTGTCTAATAAAGTTTCTCTTTACATTTACTGTATACCAGCATCCCACACACACATGCAACAAATTACATTGTATACTCAGTCCTTGTGCATTTTACAACACTTGTATTAAATTTACAGTATTTATCTTAAAAAGTTACCATAAAAATGTTTTCGATTTTCCATACTACATCTATCTGGAATTTCCGGTTGCCAAAAGGTCAAGGTGGCGTTAATGTTGGGACGACATCGGTATTACGTTGTTTTATGAACGTTAGAATGACTTTGTTGAAATGACTTTGGAACAACGTTGACAACATGATGACGGGATAATGTTGAACACAGTGTTGCAAAAACAATGTTAACACCAAGCCGATGGCCTGAGCGGGACTTAACGTCTGGTTTCTGCAGTAAGAGCACTGTGTGCTTAACAATGGATCACTAATGAGTAAATGCATGTAGTGTACAGCTGTGTCATGGCAACAGTTCTGGGTCATGACAACAGTAAAGGGAGTGGGCTCACTCACAATTTTGCCTAAGAACACAGCCATGAATAAAAAACGGTACAAAAAACATCCTCAGAAAGCAACTTCCAACCATCCAAGAACAGTTTGGTCATGAACAATGTCTTTTCCTCCATGATGGAGCAGCTTGCCATAAGGCAAAAGTGATAACTAAATGGCTCGGGGAACAAAACATCAAAATTTCGGGTCTATGGCCAGGCAACTCTTCAGACCTTAATCGCATTGTGAAGTTGTAGTCAATCCTCAAGAGACGGGTGGACAAACAAAAACTCCAAGCACGGATTACGCAAGAATGGGCTGCCATCAGTCAGGATGTGGCCCAGAAGTTGAATGAGGGACAACACTGCAAATATAGACTCTTTGCATAAACGTAATGTAATTCTCAATACAATGTAATTATTCTTCAGTATCCCATAGTAACATCTGACAAAAAGATCTAAAAACACTGAAGCAGCAGACGTCAGTGAAAATTAGTGTGTGTGTTAATCTCAAAGCTTTTGGCCACGGCTGTACATAGCAACAGGAGTCACGGAAATTCTAGACAACAGCAATTTACTGAAATATTAAATCGGACAGCAGCCAAAATCTGTTTTGTGAAACCGGACGCTGTGCGAACACCATATTACAGAAGAGTGATTCCGGAGCCAAGATACAGCTCACTAAAATATTTCTGAAAGATAATGATACAGAGAGGTAACATTACAACACTAAGAGATGCGTGACATCAGATACAGCACACACACTGTGTCCGTCCCAATCTCCGATCGGAATTATAAACCCTGATGGAAACTTAAGAGATCATGGACGTGGTGGGACTTGGTGTGGGTATGGATGATGATCATTTGGAGCATGAATGCTCTAGATAAAGTTTCCAATATTGTTGTTTTAAGATTGTTAAGATTAGTTTAAGATTCAACGTTATCTCAATTCCATTTTATAAAAGTCATACTATCTGCATTAAAACGCCGTTACAAATATAATACATGGCTCATCTAGTGTTAGGGTTCCTGTTGGGACATTTCAACAATGAGGTTGTTTTTTTTTCCCCATACTTTGTAATCAGTGTGTACAATTAAACTTGATGTTCTGCGGTGGCTGTGAAACGGCTGATTATGGAACAGAACTCAGGCGATGTTCTCTAATCATTAGCCTTGCTGTTTCAGTGTTTCCTGCTTTTGGCTGGTAAAATCTGATGTTGTCTTCTGCTGTTGTAGTCCAATCTCCTCTGACCGCCACTTTTCATCCACACAACTGCCACTTGTTCTTTCTACATTTAAGTTTTATTTAGCTATTTTGCACAGTTCTATATAAACTCTACGGGAAAACCCCAGGAGTTCAGCCATTTCTGAAACATTCAAACCACCATCAACTACACGAAAGTCAACGTCGCGGAGACAACATTCTCTGAAGTACTTGACCTGAATGTTTTTCAGGTTTTTTTCCGCATTGTGTCTCAGAAACTCAGAGAATGATATGAGTGACGTATGAATGACTACAGACAGACATACACACAGACACACAAAGACATACATACACACACATATACACAATCTTACCTTCATCATGAATTTCTGCATGGCATGAGAAAAAAGTATAAGTATCGTTAATGATGGAAAAATGCAACATAGTTGTGATAAATAATCACCAACTTAGAAAATGTGACTAAAAAAAAACAGTACGAGTTCATGAGTGTTTTTTTTTTTTCTGTTCGACCCCAGAAGCTCATTGATGATGTTCAAAAATAATAAAAATAAATCTGGCTGATTGACTATTTGGTGAAAAAAGAAAATTATGAAAAAAATATCGAAACAACTACATTAATGATATAGATCTACAGCTTTATTTATACTTTAGTCTTCTCTGATTCCATTCCAGCAATATAAGGTGTATAATTTCTCCTAGCTTTTGCACTGAAACGGTGTTACTTTATGAGCTCATTAGACTCATGAGCGTTTCTACATTTTTACTGTTTTGCAAGGATTGTTATGGTATTGTCTTTAAAAAAAAGGGAATGGAAACTTGGACATAAATCATGAGAAATTGGGACATCTTGGGGAAAAAAAAGGGATAAGTGCAAAGGTGTACAGTAGCAAGAGATATTGCAGGGTCTGTCTGCTGACCGTAGACCAAAGGGCATGTCTTGGAGCCTACACAATCCCACTGATGTTTTGCCATGATATAGTCATATCCCAACCCAATTCCTATATCCATTAGTCTTTGGGGCACATGATACCAGCTGACCGCCAGCCGCCTCCTCACACTTGCATGAGCTCACAGACCCCCTCGATTGGCCAGCGATGCTATAATTGACCCCTTGAGAGCACGGCCAATGTTCTCCCAAGACTTCACTTACAGATGGCTGTAGCATCACCCGAGGCTCGAACTCATGATCCCCAGATATGCGGATAAGGCGAGCGATTCGGGCCACTCGCATCAACACACCTTGGTCATAGATATTTTATGTCAGTATGGGCAGTGATGGTACTGCAAGAAAGCCGCAATAAAAAAAAACTAAAATAAATAAAACCTTTTTATTTTCAATTTTGTAATAAGTGGTAATCAGCATTACCATATATAAACATTTACATTTAGAAAGAAGTAATAAAAACTTTTTTATAAATTTAAAAAAAGGGGATGGGATTTTAATTGTGTTACTCATCATCAAAATATAAAAGGAACTATTTCATGGTGGCTTAGTGGTTAGCAGTGTGGCCTTACACCTGCAGGATCCGGGTTCGACTCCCACCTCGAGTCTGTGTGTGGAGTTTGCATGTTCTCCCCGTGCTTGGTTGGGTTTCCTCTGGGTACTTACAGTAGGTTTTCCTCCCACAGTTCAAAGACATGCAGATTAGGCTAATTAGTGTTCACGAATTGGCCATAATGTGTGAACGAGCGTGAAATTTCATACACAGACTCAATTAACAAGTCAGTCTGGATTCGTTCTGTTCAAGGGCACCTTCAATGTACAGTACCTAACCTTAAACCTAAATTCCTAAGATGTAATGCAAGCAGCAGTGACTGTCATTTCTTCCACTATAATTAAAAAGTAAAGTCCAGTAACTAAACATGAGAGTTGCTTTTAAAAATTGCTTTTAGCTTCTAAAGCTAATAATTAAAATTCAGAGATTCAAAGATGTTTATGCTCCTAAAGACATGCTCCTAAAGACATGAGGTCTGTGGTCTGTGACCCTGAGACAGACCCTGAGCGGGGCAGACAGGCAGCCATGCCGCCATCTGTGAAGCGAGTCAATAATGTCAAGAAGTGATACAGAAATAAAGAGCAAAGGCAGAAAGCAATGTGATTTAAAGGACACCAAGCACTGTAATGCAACATGAAAGCATCAAATGAAGTGATATTGGTACAACTTATGATCAACTTTAACATGCTGACATGACGCTGGTGCATATCCAACTGCTCTGATCCACTTCATACAGTGACGGATCTTTTCAAAACCCTTGAGGGTCACGCTGAACTCCTACAAATGGCGAGTTTGTACGTTCCATACTCTTTTCACATTCAAGCATCAATAAGACACCAGTGAATGCGAGTTCTTTCTGAAGGAGATATTCGTGTTCAATCATCATCTCTGTGTGCGTCTGACACCTCCCATTAATCAGCCACCTGCAGGTTTCTGCATAAAAAACTGAACAAAATCATCAGGACCTCTCTCTGATTTGTAGAGAAATGTGTGGGTGTTATACTGCCTGGCCAAAAAGAACATCACCATTTCAGAAGGGCCAAATTATTGGCCTGCATTAAGCACCGGAAACAATTAAAGAGATTCGAAATTACTGGAAATGGGTTAACCCTCTAAGGACTGTGTTGGACCTTCAACTTTGTGGAAGAAATGTAGTCAGAAAAAAAAATCATGATAAATGGCATAAAACTGACAATTGAATTAAACTGTATGTTTAATAGTCAGAGCAAGACCACTTCATATGCACAACGTGATGAGAACCCGGGAAAAAGTTGGGACTAAGCAGATGTGTGGCCATAACAAAACCACTTGTTAGTGAGACTAATCAGAAAAAAAAAACAGCATTTAAATTTGCTAGGGAGTAGCCCACAGGGAAGTGATGGCTTAATCGGTTAAGGCTGTGGGTTACTGAGTTATGATCAAAAGGTCCGGGGGTTCGAGCCCCAGCACTGCCAATTTGCCACTGTTGAGCCCTTGAGCAAAGCCCTTAAACCTATAGGCTCCAGGGGTGCTGTTTCCTGGCTCTGACCCCAGGAAATGTGAAAAAATTATTAGACGCTGTTGGAAGGTACTTCTGACAAGTAATTGAATCATCATCATCATCGACCCTACTCCAGAGTGATAGGCACGTCAGGGTGAGAAGGGAAGCACAGAAAGTGATGCACTTAACATGCATAGTGTCCACTGTACAAGCCTCTGGAGGCAGTGTTATGATCTGGGGTTGATCTCAGATCTAGACTCAGCAACGTCATGTGGCAATAAAACAGTCAGCTGACAACCTGAATGTACTCAACGACCAGCTTATCACATCTATGGAGTTTTTTCTTCCCTGGCATATTCCAGGACTCAATGTATGAAAGTGTTTTTAAATGAGCATGAGGATTCATTCTCACACAAAGCTAAAAGTAGTCGATGAAATCTTGGCAACTTTTTTGTGGCCAGGCAGTATACATGTTTTATAACTACTGTAACTTGGTCATTTGTGTAGATATCGCACTAGCCTGGTGCTACAACTAAAGCCCTGTACCAGCAGGACACTGAAGACCAACAATGTGAAAATTACAACAGATTGCATGTGTAGTTATCTAATGTTAGCTCAGCAAAGCACTTCACTTTCAGTATACATACAGTGACAGAGCTCAACCCAACAGTCGTTGGGTTACATGCAATAATGTAAATACATCAATCAATAAAGAGGAAGAATGTACTCAACTATACACACAGTACATTTTATTGGTAGACATTTGGAGGAAGCAGCTCAGTAATATGAGGAGTAGAAGCTACTCACTGATGTAGTTGAAATGCAAAAAGTAAGAAATGTACATCGCTGTAGGAACATGTCCTCCTTAAAGAACTCAGTATATACACAGATTCTTAATGATTAGGCGCCAGGCTCATTTGCATTCAGTCCAGATCAGGTTGATGAATGATGCAGAATGTAGAACAAAAATGGGATGATTTATGGAAATTTATCTTCAGACAATATTCTGGATATTTTCTTACAAGATGTATTTCTATTCCATCTACTGTTAAAGTGTATAACAATTTGGTTTACTAGATGTTGCAGGATGTACGAGGGCGTTCAAGTCAAATCGGGACTCCCCCCAGCTACAGTAATGCACTTGTCCCAGCGTTTCATTAGTGCTTGGTTACCATCAAGTTAGAAAGTCTTCCCAGTGGAGCTCCCAAGGCCTGGCCTCCCAGGAACTCCTTAAATGGGCCAAACATGTGGAAAAGGCTTGGTCAGAACTGTATGGGGACTGTATACCCTGTAATGAGTTCCTGTAATTTGCAAGTGGTGTTGGTAAATCATTGTGTGTTCAGTTCCTATATACGGATGTCCGCAAGTTGAGAACAAGTTGTCCATCGGCGTTCCACGCGCTGAATGTTCACGGGAACGACTGCTGTGGGCTCTGAGCGACCTCGGCCGAGATCGTCAGTCATGGACCTGCTTTAAAAAACGTTTGCATCATTCAAATATTTGACTGCGGCTAAGAGTCTCACCACCGTAGAGTTCTTGAAGTCTTCTATAAATATAAATTGGTTTTACACCTTCATTCACCAGAAATTTCATCACAAGTCCCAGTTTGACTTGAACTCCCATTGTCTGTACATAAGGCCTGATTTTTTGGTCAGCCCAGTGCTTAATTCGTGTTAGACGGTCCACAGGAGACACATCTCAACCTGATGCTGAGAACCTAGCTTGCCTGAGAGGATGTTGCTGCTCTGCTAGAGAGGTCATCCTTGATTCAGAATATTGCCTGAAAGACGAAGTGTGAGGTGAAGAGGATTGTCAGAGCTGATTGATGCTTCGCGTGCATAAAAATGCAAACATACCCATTTTTCCACATCTACTTGCTGTGGAAATGACGAGAGGCAAAACAAAGAAGAGGCAAAACGTAATAGGTTTAAATTCCAACAACACTTTTAGAGAAACAGAGAATGGGCTCTGTCAGTGAGAAGGCATGCTGAAGGGCTCAGAAAGGCAGGGCTGAGGTCGCATCAAAGCTCGAGACATAAAACATTAACACACTTTTAGAAAGAAATGTGCTAAACCTGGATCTTTAGTGAACAAAAATGATTTCGATATCAAGATTATCGATATTTAATTTTAATCCTTATATCCTGGAAAAATTCCATTATTATTATTAACAAAATTTAGGCATTTGGCAGACACTCTTATCCAGAGCGACTTAACTAAATTGCTTAATTTTCCATCATCTTTGGATAGTTCCTTATTATTATCATACTACATTTAATATTGCCATAATTGTTTTGCATTTATGTAAATATCATTTATAAATTAATACCTACTAGTGTATTTTATATTAGAATTAACACTTATTTTTAATATAATATAATATAATATAATATAATATACAAATATACAAACATAAAAGAATTCAATTTATTAGCTTACTCTCATTAAAAGCTACTTAGGTTTCGCTATTAAACTAAAATAAATTAAAATGCTGACCCCAACCCTGCTGGAATCAGATACCCCGATGCCACAGCCATTTCTTGGCAACAACACAACTGACAGGTTCATCAAAAACAAAAAAAATATTTACAACAAAATAAATCAATATATAGATGAGAAAGAACTATCATCATGAAAAAAAACACTTTGATGAAGTCATGATGTACTGTATATTCATCAAAGCAACACAAACTGTAGTAGGTTATTTAAATAAGTGATAAAAACGGTTACTTCCAAAGCATGAATGATGGTTAGTATTTGCAACAGATTATGAGGCAGATTAATTGCTTTTGGATTAAAATGTGCTGCAGTGAAAACGAAGCATATGAACAGGAAGAAAAATTAGGCAAATTCTGTTAAAGTAATTATGTTGTGTGTACATAGCGTTGTGTCACCACAAGCTCTTCACATACGACAAATGTTTTAACACATTCATGGGAATCTGTAACGCTGGATAGCGACGGAGTTTCTGGCAAATACACACTGGCAAAATACCAAATGTACATACTGTAAATCTGTGTGTAATCAATCAGCCAGGATGTTTGAGATGAAGTGCTTGCTTTTTAAATTTCGTACCGGACATATGATGATGATGTACCACAAAGAGTGGTTTAGGAAAGATTACTGACGTTACTCCAGTCAGACTCTTTGTATTTTTGAAGCTTAAGCTGATTCCATTCTAGACACTTAGCAGCTTATAGACTTTTTGTAGGATCGTTTCAAACTGTATTGATAAAAAACATTTGCGTAAAGTTTAAAGTTGGAGAAGTTCTCAAAGCCAAAAATCAATTAATGAATAAATCCCAGGAATCTATAGAAAAATCCTAAAAATCTTTGTTCTGTTATTACCGTTCAACAATAACGGCTTAACAATAGTTTACTGGCTCTAGGTGAATATAAAGAAGATTTCTCTTTATTGTTGTAATAAATACCAAAAATTCCAAAAGGCTTCCAGAGTTTACAATATCCAGTAATGGAGATTTTAAATTGAAATATACTGGTCATTCTGATACAGTAAGTCCCCTACATACGAATAATCAACTTTCAAAGATACGCACACGCGATATATAGATCACATGTCCAACGTGCATTGTCACATCCTCTGCAAGATAGCGGCAGTGAAGCTAGCACTGCTAAGAAGCGGCAAGTAATTGAGGGAATAAAACGAGGTGAAAAGAGTGCAGACATCGCTCGTTCTTTTAACATTAATCGATTCAACCATCGGCACAAGACTAAACAACACTTTACTGTAATATACTGTGTAAAGCCAATTGTGTTAGTATCCCAGTACTTAGACAATGTTTGAATGTATTACGAACAAATTGGACTTACGAACGTGCTTTCGGAACAGTATTATAATAGAATTTGTGATATGTCACCAGTTATAAAAGTTGGCAAATTCACCACCAGACTGTACTTTGAGTTCCATACCTACCAGGCTGATGGTGTGCACAGCCAAAACATTTAATTCAATTCAATTTTATTTGAGCAATACTTTTAACAGTGGTCATTGTCACTAAGTAGCTTTACAAAATTACAAATTTATGGAAATAAATTAGAACATGTATGGAAAAAAGTATAAACTATAACCACGTTTGTTTCTGATGAGGAAGTCTAGGGTGACGGTGACGAGGAAAAACTCCCTGAGATGACAATAGGAAGAGACCTTGAGAGGAAACGGACTCATCATGAAAGTTCGGGAATATAACGGGAAGGGATATCAACTTCATTCGGACAAAAAAAATCCTCCTACATTGCATGAGCAGCAGTTTGAATAAATACTGCACATGAGCTCTAAATACATGGCTGCAAAATCAAAAAAGTGACAAGCGCTTAAATTCCCTTGGGGACACTAACAAGCCTCAATTTGATCAAACATTCCTCTATGTACAATCAAGACATGCCTCAGATTCTTGTCTCTTCTGTCATTTAGGTGGTGAAATGAAATTCTCCTGGCTATCTGAACATCTGAGACACGACGCGTGTTTAAATGGACCCTAATATTCCATTCATAATGGGGATAAAAATGCATCATGTAAACGTCTTAATCGGGACAGTCAGACCCGATCCAGTCCAAGTCTGGTACTGTAGACCTTTGATTGATTCTTTACTGTGCATGTTTGCTCCATGTGGGGGTAGCATTAAGTCGCTTAACGAGTTTCTGATCATAAATTTTCTTCGAATTTCTGATCAGTATTTTGCTTTGAATTTCTGATCAGTCAATTCTGTGAGAACAAGAGGCTTTATTTCATCCACTGGTTCTCTCACTGATCGGGTACTCATTTCACATGTAGTAAAGCACCTAACCAATCACAGAGGTGATGGAATTCTTGTAACCAATCAACAAACAAAAGGCGGGATTTACCTGAAACGATGCAGTAAGAAATCCTAATCTAACTTCAACGTCGGAGAAAAATACTTCTTCTTCTGATACATTTCTTCCCGATTAAATGCTTTACAGCAGGCAGAACCATTTTGCACATCCCAAAATGTGAATTGTTATAATCTGACCTGATCTGGAAGTAATGGATCAAATGTAAATGGATGTTCTGCAGTTTGGAGCTGGTCTCTGTCTCCTCTATCATAACTGATCCCTCATGTGTCCCTTAGAAAGACTCCAGGAGCAACTGATGAATGAAAATGTTTGCTGATTCCAGGTGGGTAACTGCACGCAGTGACTGGCAGTTAGATCTTATTACGGAGTTTTAGCTTCATAAACAGCTCCGCTTCACCTTTTAAGCTGCGAGTTTCCACTTTATCAGCTCAGACAGCTTTGAAAAACGTATAAAATATCCACCGTCTACCGTCAAGATCCGATTTTGAGGAAGATAATTACGGAATTAAGTATATGGAGATTTTTTTTATTAACGCCATTACTGTTTCGTCTGGGTCGTGAGACAGGTGTCATTATGAAATATGAGCCGTCTCTGAGGTTTTTTCTCTGCACCGTTTTACACACTAATAAATTGCAAAATTTATTTTCACACACTGCAAGATTACTGTTTATTTCATTGCCAAACTCTGCAGAGATAACACTCACAAAAAGACACACACAAACGTCTGCAAAGCCATGTCCGGTTTTTGCCAAGTGCCAAGATACATGGTGCTTGATAATCAAATGCAAACTTGATCATATATTAGACTGACTTTCTATTTCTTAAGCTTAACCTTGCATTCATCGTTAGCCATAGTTAAGCTAGCTACCTTTAAAACAGCTCTGCTATAGCATTAACATTACGTCTGCATCATTAGCTGACACTAGCACACGATTACTATTAGCACGCAATCCGTTAAGATTTTTCATGGTGAGTTAAACCTGTAACCAAACAGTAGCCAGCGGCAGAGCAATGGTGCTTGTGATTGGCTAATTTAAGTTACCTTAAAGTGCTCTTGGGTTCAGATGTATTGAACCTCTCACTGTCTGGTATGATTATTAGTAGTGGTCCAAAACATGATTATCTATAAACCACAGAACCTGTGCACTAACCATTCTGATTTCTTAACATTAAGTTACGTTTTCTTTAAGTTCAGCCATTATGACATTACTGCATTGCGAAATTATTTATTCTTCGCCTATCCCAGCTTGGTTAGGGGGCTGGGGTCCCAGACAGGGTTAAGGGCCTTGCTCAAGGGCCCAACAGAAGCAACCTGATAAAGCTAAGGCTCGAACCATTGACCCTCCGATCAATAACTCAAGGTCTCAACACACTGAGCTGGCACTGCCCCTAAATAAATCCCTAAACATTCAAAACGTCAGGACGGGAGTACTGAAATTAATTTTAAAAGGATTGGATATTAAAATTTTCTTTGAGCAGAGGTCCAAATTTCATAATTGTGTTTGGATTCAGATCTCTATATGTGCAGTCAATGTAAGTCTATAAAAAAAAAAAACAGCTATTTTAAATTTTCGTATAATTTTAATAAAATGTATTGTAATTTTTCAGTAACAATGTTAAACATGTGGACAGTTTGATCTTTGACATTTCCTTGTACTTGTAGGGAATACAAACAATAATATTTAATCAATCTTTATTGCATCTTTATTTGCACGCTGCTGAGCTGTAAACAAATGTTAAAGGACTATGGTTGCTCTGTCATGCCGGGCTCTCAGTTCAGGTATTAAACACGCCGTCACCTGGGACTGCTGCAGATACGTTTGCTCAGACGACCTGTGTTTTGTCTCATAGTGGCGCTGCACATTACTGCTTTTACTTATCGCCATGGAATAATAAACATACGCTGTCTATTCATCTTTGAAGGTTTAGTTTGCTTTTAGCTTTTTGCTTTTAGTTTTTGACTCTATACACTGTAAATAATCGTGCTGATCGGCTCTGTTGAGTGACATGTATAACCACGCCCACCTACGGTCCAGATAGAACTGACATCCGGCAACCGACCGCGGCCCGTCATTTAGTAAGACTTGCGTTATGAGGACGTGAAGCGTTTCCAATTTGCATATTAATACATCTCCATGGTGAGAACAGGAGAACACAGACAGTAGTGATGTTCTTAAACCCTCACCCGTTGTTTTTTCATGGCATTATGGTGATTTAATCTACCGTACACTGATTATTTCACTAATCTAATTGTGTAAAAGTTCTTTAATCTCCATCTTTGTCTAATCATTGACGGCTAAATCAAGGGGATGTGAAACAGGAAGGACTGCGTGAGGTACTCGCAGTTAGAGAGAGTAAAAGTGAGGTGTGTGTGTGTGTGTGTGTGTGTGGGTGGGTGGGTGTTTTGGCGCAGTCCTCACAATTCTCTCGGCCTCTCTGTAAAATTACTCGCTATGGTGTCTCTGTTTCCTCAATTCAAATCTCTCACCCAGCTCAAGTGTAGAGAAAAGGACGGGGAGACGAACAGAGAGGAGAGGAGACAATGGGGAGGAGAGAAACAGTTTGGAAATATGTTTTTGGTAATAACTGTGCCATCAGTCGCTCACACGGGAGCTCCATCCTCCTTCTTTCTCTCTCTCTCAACAAACCAAAGGCTGAACCCAGACTGGTGTGTCTCTGTGATGGTGTGACTGGACTGCTGATGCACTAGAAGCAGAGTTGGGTGTGAACAGCAGAGCACAGACTCTCAGACCGACTCTAAAGCAGGAAAGAATTAGAATGTTACACCACGCTGCTGTCGCCTGAAGCCGCCTGACCATCATCTTTTAATCTGTTTACGGTTTACATCGAAAATTAAATACAATATAGAAAGTCTGTTCATTAAAACCGAAACAATAACATATTTCAAGTGTGAGGAATTTTCTCATTTTTTCTAATTGGTAATTGTGATGTCACAGCGACCAAACAGCAGATCTGACATCACACATTACTGATATCGTTCAGCTGTTCATTTCATTCGTTCTTTGTTTTCAGTCAATCTTTCTTCATGCCTTTCTTTCCTCTCATTCTTTTCTTTCTTCTCCATTCTGCTTTTTCTGCAACGTCATTTCATGTTTACATAAGAGGATTAAAACTACCATAAAAAAAAGTTTAAAATCAGAATTTGAGAAGGAAAAAAAAATCCGAAATTTGAGATTAAAAGTCAGAAATCTGAGAAAAAAACGTCCTAACAATTAATACATAATAAAGTATTTATGTCATAGTGACGAGTCTAGTGAGTTAAAACCTTTTATTAATAGAATAAATCCTTTCATGTGCTGTTAATTAAAATAATAAACTGGACCACTTATGGAACTTAATAGAAAAAAAAAAACTCAGTAAAAATACTATTATTAATATAAGTGTTTAATAAACACTTCATGTGTTATAAGTGAATGTGGATTAAACCAAAACAAAATATGACTTTTGTCTAAACAGCTAATCCTGACTTATTAGCGCAATAACTCATCACTTACCCCCTCAGCCTTCTCCTCGGTGTTGGCCAGCATCTCCTGCAGCGCTCGCACGGATAGTGACTGCTCCAGCACAAATGTGCATATCGACAGGTCTGGAGGAACATTCTGGAAACAGACAGACATTTCATATTCAGTCGGTTCGGTTACCGTCGATTCGTTATGAATGTGAAAGTCATGTGATGGTGGACGAGGGACCGCTATAAACACTCATACAGTCTCAATATTTTCAAAAATGCACAATATTTTTAGCAAACATTGATGCATAATTACTTCTTATGCCATAAACTGAACAAAAATTAAAAATAAAAACATTATTATGGCACTGTGCAAAATTTTGGGCACCCTAAGAGTGCCAGAGTCTTAGATTCGTTTTACAAGGTTTCAGACCTTAAACAGCTGTCATTAGTAAATGCCAGTTTCAAAGCTTTACAAATACTTTGACTCTTCAGACCTTGTGCACACACTTGCAGACACCCAACAACCATGGGTTCCTCTAAACAGCTGTGTAAGACTTTGAAAATGAAAGTTATTGATGCCCACAATACAGGAGAAGGCTACAAGAAGACAGCAAAGCATTGTCAGCTTGCAGTTTCCACAGTGAGAAATGTAATCAAGAGATGGCAGTTCAGGGGAACTGTGGAGGTCAAAATGAGCTCTGGAAGACCAAGAACTGCTCATATGCTGGTCAGAAACACAAATAAAAAAAACCCATTTGACTGCAAAAAACCTGCAGGAGGATTTAGCAGACTCAGGAGTGGTGGTGTCCGTTCCACAAGACCTTCATGGAAGAGTCAGCAGAAGAAACCATCACCTGTGTCCCCATCATAAAATCCAACATCAGAAGAACATCTACAGAAGCCTGATGCGTTTTGGAAACAAATGCTGTGGACTGATGAAGTTAAAATAGAACTCTTTGGACACAATCAGCAAAGGCATGTTTGGAGAAAAAAAGGAGCAGCATTTCATGAAAAGAACTATCCAACTATGCAACTCTTAAGCATGGGGGTGGATCTATCATGCTTTGGGGTTGTGTTGCAGCCAGTGGCACAGGAAACATTGCACGG
>JAQMYJ010000006.1:21517274-21531727 GCA_030014305.1 Clarias laeviceps | reverse complement strand
TTCAATTTTATTTGTATAGCGCTTTTAACAATTGTCATTATCGCAAAGCAGCTTTACACAATCAAAATAATTATTTAGGTTTGTATGGAATGTGAATGTGTACGAATTAAATATGTCCAAACGAGAACTGCATCATGACATACAAGGAGCGTTCAGGTCAAAGCAGGACATTTGGACAGAACACAGTTATAATGAGATTGTATCTGTATATAATCTAGACAATGCATTGTTAAACTAAGAGTAAAAACTCCCTTTATTTCTATATAACCCCCTGCTACACTAATGCACTTATCCCAGTGCTTGGATTAGAGCAGACTGTCTGCTTCACATCTAAAACGATGGCCTCTCAAGAACTCCTTTAATGTCCCAAACATGCTTAGCGAGATCAGGACTGTACAGCAGATGTGGCAATAATCAAGTTCCTGCAAGTCGAGTTCCGGTAATGTGCAAGTGGTGCTGGTGAATGATTGTGTGTTCAGTTCCCACAGACAGATGCATCTATTGTGCAAGTATACATCGTTATATTGTTCACAAGTATACATCGATTTCCAAGCACCGGGCGTTCCACTCGCTGAGCGATCACGAGAACGACGTCAATGAGCTGGGAGGACCGGGATCGTCATTCATGGTTCTACAGCCTTCTTTAAAACGTTTGCACCATTAAAATGCTTTACTGCGGCTAAGAGTCTCATCACTGTAGTGCGCTTGAGGTCTTCTGTGAATGTCAATCGATTTAACATCATGGATCACAAACTTAATACAGTATATGATCAATTTGCCTGTCTCTTTTGAAGTACATCTCATCAAGAGTAATGTAGGTGCTTTCTTAACCTTTTGAAATCTATTTAAGCATTTAGACCACAAATATGTATTTTGAGCTTCACCTTGCTGCGAAAAAAGTTCATAAATTTCTACTTTTAATTTATCTATATTGGAGCTGTTTTTCTCTTTTAAGTCGTTTCCTTACAAAGTAAATTTTTTTGAGCAACCTCCAGCATAAATAAGTCATTTGAACAATATCAAACTAAAAGTCAAACTCCTTCACTTATACGTACTAGCCATCAGATCCACAAAACGGCACACCTTGTCTTCCTCAAACTGCCCCAAAACGAAACTGTAACACGGTCACACTTCATAAGCAGTCATTTTAATGTTTATATTCTTGCGTCTATTCCATCTGTGAGGTCTATATTTACAGCGAACGTGCTGAGTACACAGAGTAGTGAAAGCGTGCTGAATGTTTTAAAAGCACACAAAAGACCTGTTTAGCAAAATGGCTGCGACGACACTTCTCCCTTTCGTTGCGTAATATTAAAAGAGCTGAGTGAGCACACTCACAGTGGGACTCCTTACGCTCACTTGGGTGATTAGAAAATTATTGGGAGAAGAAAAGCTGCACACATACAGTATACATGCACTCATGCTGTACATGGTGCTCTTTGCGTATTTACATATTTATGTAGAAAAAAAAAAAAAAGTCATAATTATGATCCACAGCTCATAGCATTTGGATAAAACTCACTGCAGCATACACTTAATCACTACTGCATCTCTCTTTCTCTCTCTCTCTCTCTCTCTCTATGCAGCAGTGAGTGTACTGTACGTGAGTGTTGGTCAGAGCAGCTTGTGTAATTACAAGGGCGATACAGCCCATCATCCCTGGCAGGCCGCCAGATCTTCTCTGTAAAGAAATCCCTGCTTCACCATCAAGAGACTCTGCAATGATTCAGCCTGAGAAGGAGTTGTACGTGTGCATGCGAGAGGTTTTGTGTGCGTGTGCGTGTGTGTGTGTGTGTGTGTAGGAGAGATAGCATCAATGTGAGGTGTGATTTAAGGCAGGCTGCACCCACCCACCCTCTCCTTACAAACCACCAGACTCACACTGTCCTGAGAGAGAGAGAGAGAGAGAGAAAACCGTCTGTCTATATATAAATTATATAGACACACACTATAGTAACATCCAATTTGTAATCCATAGAGTTTAATATGACGTTTGGTGTGGAAGAACCTGACTTAGACTCCCTCTGCCCTCCGGACCTGTCTAACTCGTCCTGGTGCCCCGCTTCTGGTTGGAGATCTCGTCACATGGATGCCCCATGTGTCTCTTTGGGATGCCCCATGTGTCTGGGGATGGTTTCACTCTACCATGAAGACGGTTCTGGCCTCGACTGATATAGACAGCTGTTTCTCTAAGGACTTGACTTGGCTGCAGTTGCTCGATAGTTCAGGACTGGAATTTCCTATGAGTCTACCTGAGCCTCTATCTAGCCTCTAACTAACTGGACTCCATATTAACATCAATTAACATCAACTGCCTGCCACCTAATACACAGTATAAATGCAGATCAATTCCTGCTCTCTGTTCCACCAAACGAGGATGGGTTCCTTGTTGAGTCCAGTTCCTCTCAAGGTTTCTTCCTACTGCCATCTCAGGGAGTTTTTTTTACTTGCCACTGTCGCCCTCGGCTTGTTCATCAGGGACTATCTGACCATTTTGATTCGTACACATTCACATTCCATACAAACTTAAATAATTCTTTTGATTGTGTAAAGCTGCTTTGCGACAATGATAATTGTTAAAAGCGCTATACAAATAAAATTGAATTGAATTGAACTTGGACTCCTGACCTCAACCCGATAGAACGCCTTTGGGATGAAATTAGAACGGAGAATGCAAGCCAGGCCTTCTCGACCAACATCAGTGTCTGACGACAAATGCGCTTCTGGAAGAGTGGGCAAAGATTCCCATAAACACACTCCTAAACGGTGTGGAAAGCCTTCCCAGAAGAGGTGAAACTCTTATACAGTAGCTGCAAAGGGTGGGCCAACATCATATTAAGCCCTTTGGATAAAAAATTGGATGTTACTCATTATATTCTTTTATAATAATTAGACAAAATTGTAATGTCTAGACGACAATGTGTCAGAGCAACTCTAAATTATGTCCCTGTGTCTCTACCAAAAGTGATCCAAGGATGGACAGTTGGTGGACTAGTGACACTGATGTGTAGTGGAAGTGAAGTGTCTGGTCCAATCACTTTGATATATGTACCACCTATGTAAATATTACTGCAGACCAAGTACAACACCTTCATGTCAACTGTTTTCTCTAACATCAGTGCCATCTTCCAGCAAGATAATGCACTCGGCAACACCGCAAACACTGTTCAGGAATGAGTTGAGGAACATAAAGAGTTCCCCAGATCTCAATCCGATTAACCGTCAGTGGTAGACAAACAAGTCTGATCCATGGAGGTCCCACCTCACATCTAACAGGACTTACTGCTAAGGTCTTGGTGCTAGACGCCACAGAACACCTTCAGGGCTCTCATGGAGTCCATGTCCCAAAGGATCAGGGCTGTTTTGGTGGCACAGGAGAAGACGTACACAGTATTAGTCTGGGGCTTTTAATGCTATGGCTGTACAAGAGTGCGGGAAATTGTTTTGTAGATGGTGGTCTCCTTCCTTCTGTCCCGCTCTCCCACAGAACTGAGCTACTCTCAAACTGCTGAGTGTTGCGTTTTGGCCACAAGTGGAATTTATTTCCCACAGGATGGGCAGGAGAAAATGAGTCCAAAATGATCACATGCTCTGACAGCCAGACACCCGGTCCAGAGGGTAATAGATGGGTAAGATGCCTGAACTTTTGCAGGTCCACCACTAGAGTTTCTGGACAACTTGAAGGCCTAATACATTGAGGCCCTTGGACTCCGCCTAAGAATCTTTGCTAAAAAACTAATTCATTGCTAAAAAATAAAAAATCTGAAGAAAATTGTTAAATTGTTATACTGCAAGAAAAGCAGTTCTCCTTGATTGCAATTTAATTCATTTTAAATGCCTGTTTTTTTGCCAACATCCAGGCGACGATGACCCTGACTACAGTCGTGAACTCGGTGAACTCCGTGGTGGTAATAAAGATATTACATTTGCAAAGAAATGTTATCGTGGCTTGGATTGAAAGATTCTTCTTATGTCTACAGAAAGTCCAAAACTCTCTACCTAAACTAAAAAAGTATTAATATTTTTTCAGTAGAGCCACAATGTTGATGTTATTTAATGTTAATTGGTTAGTTAGTTATGTTTCACGGTAAGGAAACGTCAATAAAGTTTATAATCAAAATAATTTTAATACTTTACTTTGAATATCAGAAAATTACTTTTCAGATAACATCAAAGCTTTTACTTAAATAATGTTAAAGGAAACTTTAACTTCTCCCAAAGTAATTTTCTGGTAGTATGTTTTTTTCTTCCTCAAGTATCCTTCAAGTACTTTATACAAGACTTCCCCTGACTACATGAATGCAACACATGAGTGTTATTAATCTAGTCTAGTCGTTCTAAAAGCTAAACTTTATTTCAAAAGAGACCTTTTTGAAGGTAAATTGTATTTATTTAAGGGAAAAGTAATGTTTTAGTACAAGCACTCAGGCAAACCACCTGCTGATGTGTTTTATGGGGGGAAACGTAGAACGCACATCTACATAAATAAAAATTTGGTTCATTGGTCAGAGATCGCTCTTTTAATGATATTTTAATGTGCACCACACAAAACTGTCTGGACAGAAACTGATGAAACTTTGGCAGTAGTTCGGTATTTGCCTGAAGTTAAACCTGCGAATGAAATCAACATGTTGAGTAGAAGTGATGCTATGAGCAGTTATGTGCCAGATTGTTACAACATCTCGCGTTTTTTGCCTAATTGAGCACTTTTGCCCCCAAGGTGGGCGTGGCTATACACGTCACCCAGCAGAGGCAATCAATGCAATAGTTTACCGTGTATAGACAGAGTATGCAGAAGAAACAAATAAAATACTCAAGAAACAGAAATGAAAGCATAACAGCATGGCTTACCCCCAAAAAAGAGGAAAGTAGACTATGAAAACTGAACTTTTGCAGTACTTAGATCTCTGCCTGAAGTTTAACCTGCACCATAAGTGAAATCAAGATGTTGAGTAAAAGCGATGTTATGAACACTTATGTGGCAGATTTAATCATCTACTTTAAAATAAGCTACTAATAATCTACTTGCTCAATGTAAACAAACACCTGCAGAGAGAGATATTGAATAGAAAAGCTAAACTAAATATTTGAACTGGCATTAGTTCACATTTTTACTGCTGAAATAACAGCGCTGAAGTGATGGAAGTCAAGTTTAACGCACTTGAGACAAAACGTTATCTTTATCTGATTCTCATTTGTGATTCACTATCCGATTACCGAACAGGAAGTGTATTTGTCTGACGACGAAAGAAGTACAACTTGGAGTAAACAAGCCGAAAGATATTCATCCTTAAAACATTTTATTTCTTTTTTAGGCAGAGATTTCGGCCTTACAGAAAGACAGATATACGTGTACATGGGCTCCAACCTGAAATCATAATAATAATAATAATAACAATAATAATATCACTGATTACATTAAAGCTGATCACCTTATTTTTATATTTACCCATTTAACTATTTTTACAAACCCAGTCCACTAGAGAGGAACTAAACAGAGACACTAACCTGAGCTCGGGGTCAGACCTGTCTGGAAAGCACTTTTGGCTCCAGGCTTAGTTTATTGGTCATTTGCACTGCTTGTGTCATATGTATTAATATTGTTTGATCTAAATCTTTAGAAATTAGTCTTCAAATCAGTCTCACAGCCCCGATTTCTCTCACAACACCATCCACCTCTTCTCTGCATCTGCTGTAACAAGAGAACACTAAGCTATTACCTTTAGTTTCATATGAACTCCTGGCAGGAGCGAAAAAGATCTGAACTGTCTTGGCAACTCCGGCATTCAATTGTCACTTATAAGTCAAGAAATACATGTTTTGCTTTCGGGGATAAAATGAATGCCGTGGGTCCGGGGTGTCGTAACGAAAATGAGTTCATCCTATCAGCATGAGATCGCGAGTTCGATTCCTTGGTGATCCTATGACCATCTGTAGCCGGGAGTCTAGAGAGCAGATTGGCCGTGCTCACTCAGGGCTGGAGGGCTGGCACATCCGCACTCTCGCATCAATCATTGCAACACTAGCCAATCCCAGGCGTCTGTCAGCTCACACAAGAGGAAGTGGTGGACAGTGCTTCCTTGCGAGTCTTAGAGGAACCACGATAGTCCTCACCCTCTGTGATTGGTAGGTATCGCCTTGATTGAATGATCGTGCCAGATGGGAACTGGCTACAACTAAATTAGGGAGAAAGCCGTGGCAATCCTAGCTCAAGAGCTACCTTGAGAAGAATCCTCTGCCAAAAACTCACGCCAACCTCGCAGCCAACGCAGCTTATGTCTATCACTCTACACTCACCAGTTGTTTACTTCCTTCCTACCTTCCTGTCTAAATCTCCCTCGGTTTGTGAGTCATATCAGTATACAGAAATACAGGAACGGGAAAAGACGAGAAGAAAAAAATAAGCCTGTTTGGTCTGTAGCCTGTTATAGCTTCAGAAGCAATTAACCTAAAACTGTGATGCGAGTTAGCGGGATGGTGCACCACTGGTATATATATCTCCATATTTTTATATTATATTATGTTATATTTCATATACACTTTGCAGCGGCATTTGGCATGATTGCTCTGTATCTGTAGATTCTGATTTCTTACTTTGAAACATTGGACATGTTTATATAAAGAGGCTTTTATACTAGCAACACTCGATCCTAAGATTCTAATGATACCCATCAGTTGTGTCTGTGTGTGTGTGTGTGTGTGTGTGTGTGTGTGTGTTTTGGGATCTCTGAGGTAGTGGAAAACCGTCTTGGATTTCAGTACACGCCTCTGCAGTGCTGCGAGTGTGTGTGTGTGTGTGTGTGTGTGTGTGTGTGTGTGTGGGCAGGAAAGCCTCTAAACCCTTTTCTCTCTCTCTCTCTCTCTCTCTCTCTCACTCACTCTCACACACACTCATGCTGAAGTGTTAGTGATGCAGCAGCTGTCTGACCTTGACTCTGACTTAGAAATCTCCTCTCTCTAATCCTTCGTTACAAATTCTCTGGCGGTTCGTGTAGCTTCGCTTCTTTCCACCTGATGAGTGTGGGTACATATGTGGGTTACAGAGTAACAAAACTCCATAGCGTCGTCCTTAACGTGATTTCTATTAAAACAGTCACGTAAATAATTGATCGGTACTCATACGCGAGCAATGTTAAACAGAAACGGTCTCTTTGTTCGACTCATTTTTGTGAGTGTGTTGCGTTGTGATGTTGGGGTGTGAAGTGCTGAAATGGAGAACAGCTGGGTGATTCACACTGCAGCAGAGAGCAGAGTGCCTCTGTGTGCACCGGAGGCTTCCTCACAGCCCTGCTTCCTTTTGGTGTCTTTCTGAGTTGCCATTACACCCTCAGTTGGTTCATATGAGGATTTCAAACAATCAGATTTCACTTTTTTCCCCCCTGAATGACACAGCAGTTGTCATCATGTAATCGTTGTTCTGTCAGCTATATATTAAAGTTATTGCTTGTTAAGCTGGTTTGTTGAATCTAGTCGAATTGTGAAGCTGCCATGGCTAAAGCTGGCTTTGCACTGCATGATGATGCAGGATAAATCTTCATTATAGAAACTTCGAGGAGCTGATAATGTACCAGAGAATCGTTTGAAACTTCTTAGGCTAATTTTCATTTTATGTGAAGACAGCGGTATTTATATACCATTTATATATGCGATTTTATTAAAGTTTAGTTCTGACCGAGTAATCTGATTGGACGAGAGGCATTCCACGAGTGGTGATAATAGACAGTTACAGCACTGGAACGTTAAACTATATGTATTACTGTATATGAGTCCCAGGTGTTCTACAGTCGTTAATTACACTAACTTATCACAGCATGGGTGAAAGTAGGTCGATACTGTAGCGGTACAGAGGAAAGGGCACCTACCTGTCAAAACCGCATTTAAAACCAGACACGGACACACTTTCAGCAAGAAAACACATCAGATAACGTTATAACATCTTAAAATAATAATAAGAGGAAGAAGAAGAAGAAGAAGAAGAAGAAGAATTCTCTCTATAGTAATTGTTTTTTTTTGTTTGTTTTTTTACACCTAACTCGATCTATGCTAAGCTAACTAGCTTCTAACGCAAGGAAGAATCCCAAATCCGTCTCTATCCCCTGATCAAGGGCACTACCGAGTGCCTGTACTCCTTAGCACACCAGCTTTCCGTTTAACTCAATTTGGGATGTAGTTAACTCTTGGAACCCAGAAGTTAACGGAACGCAAAGGGCAAAAAAATTATAAAAAATAAAAAAGTCAGGCCGAGTCTGTACATCTAGTAGTGATGTGAAGTTTGGTTCATTTTAGTGACTCGGTTCTTTGAATCTTTTTTTAAGTCATTTAGTTCATTTCGTTCTTTTGATCAGAAATAAAATAAAATGTTATATTTTCAATAAACAGACCCCCAACACGTCTACATACACACGTAGACCTACAAAGCTTACGTCACCTACAAAGCGTAAGGAGACGCAAACAGTTAACTGTGTATTGATTTGAGGGAGCGTTCTGTTGCAGGCTGCAAAATGGAAAGAAGCGATAAAAATATCAGCGAACCAAGAGATGAAGAAACCAGCAAGAGAAAACGGTAGAGATTGTCAGTAAAGGCTTATGTTATGCCTGAGCTGTAGATTTAGAAACTTTTAGTTCTGAAAGTTAAGTTGCACAACTTAGTGTTTTTGTATAATTATTTATTTTAATGTGTGTGTTATGCGCTAAAATGACCCCCTGCCACGGATTGCCCCCCCCCCCCACATAATCTCTAACAAATATATTAGGATACCACAATAAAAAATTCATATTAATATTATTATCAAATATATATTATTATTATTATTATTATTAAATATATTATTACTATTATAATTAACTCTAGGCACGTGACAAATTAATACAAAATTAATTAAATGAAAATTAAGACAGGTAATACAAATTCTCATATAGCCTAATGTTTATTTTGTGGCAGGGGTTTGTCATGTAATACATAAATGTTTACACTAAATAAATACTGTTTATGATGAAAAGTTACACGAAACAGTATAAGCAATATAAAAATATAATAATTTATATATACTTATAGTGTTACTAATATATATAAATATATATATAAAATACACTGTAAAACATGTCTGTGTGTGTCAAAATCGTGATTAAAATCAAAATCGCAATATTGTTCAAGAAAATCGTGATAGGATTCTTTTGTCCATATCGCACAGCCCTACTTCATATAGTTACCATTTCACTTGGTTGAACCCTGAACTGCCCTCAACACTCACACTTCCACAAACAAAATGTGCTGCTAAAAGAATTAATACTGTAAATTCAACAGTCAACCCTGGAGGTGTGAGGCGATATTGCTACCCACTAAGCTAATATACCTACATACAGTAATTTGAGAAAAAAAAAAAATATTTTTTTCTTTTTTTTATGAACAAAACTGTATTTTTTTTAATGGTTTATATTTCCATGTGATATTGTGGAACAGTAGTAAGTAAGTGTTTTAAAAGTTTTCATGTTCTAAACATGTACATACAGTTGTTTCTTCACAAACCTTTCTTGTTTTCTCTCCCTTGAATTATAAAAAAGAAGAAGAATGTTATAAAATAGGGAAAATTCCCTGCAGGTTTTGTAAGATTGGCCACTTACAAAGAAATGAAGAGTTTTTTCCATTTCATTTCAGTTTCATTTTTATCATAGGTTTATTGTAAAAGATAAAGACAGAATATCAAGTAAAAATCCAGAAAAAGCACATGATACAAAGGTTATAAATTGATTTGCATTTTAAATAGGCAAATAATATTTGATCCCCAAGCAAAACATAACATAGAACTTGGTGGAGAAACCCTAAGTTGGCAAGCACAGAGTTAAGATTTCTTGAGTTAAGAGTTTCTTGTAGTTGGTTACCAGGTTTGCACACAGGAGGGATTTTGGTCCACTCTCCTTTACAGGGCTTCTCTAAATCCTTAAGGTTTCTCGCCTATAACTCAAAGTTCCAGCTCCCTCCATAAATGTTCTATAGTATTAAGATATGGAGACTGGCTGGGCCACTCCATGACCTTAATGTGCTTCTTCTTGATCCACTCCTTTGTCGCCTTGGCGGTATGTTTTGGGTCATTATCATGCTGAAGACCCATCCACAACCCATCTTCTTGAGGTTCTCATCCAAAATTCTACAAAACATGGCCTCATCCATTGGCCCCTCAATGCTGCAAAGGCAACTGCTCTACATGTAGCAGAGAAACAGCCCCAAAGCATGTTTCCATCTCCGTGCTTGACTGGTGGGATGATGTTCTTAGGGTCATAGTCATCCTTTTTCTTCCTCTAAACATTGTGAGATGAGTTGAGACCAAAGAGCTTAATTTTCTATGATAAAATTATAGAAACTTAATTTCTTTGTAAGTGTGCAAAGGATCAAATAAATATTTCCCCACAGCATAAAGAATGTCATATAACTGTGACGTTGTCTATCCAAAACACTACACTGGCACAGTGTTGTTTTTGAAACTTAGGAAGGAATTGCGGTAACAAATGATTATTGATTATCTCTAAAATCCATCTGTAGTCCCTTTCTGAAATCCAGATTGGCCAATGAGACGGAAACATCAGCTTCCTGCTTAAATCTGATGTCTTGTGTACTGAAAGCAACCACATGGCTCTTGATGGCTATAAGGTTATTCCTGTGTTTAATTTTCTTTCAAAATAGTATGGTGAAGTGCATCATGGACACAAACAGTGGTAAAACCTGTGCTAGTGATATTAGCAGCAAAGGATAAGTAAAGCTGTGAAATGATTTTGGCATGTCACACGTACAGTATACAGCTACACTGCAGTATCTCATAGAGCTTTGCTAAGTATCTACACTACTGTACTGTAATATGGTGGGGACACAACGTCCAAAGTGCACAAAGTCTGGTTTCACAGAACGGATCTTGGACGTTAAGTGTTTTTTTTACTGTTTTTCAGGTGCATTCTGAATTAATGGTTTGGTGAATTGCAGTTGTTTAGTATTTCAACTTGAAGTTATTTGGCTGCACTCATCTTACAAATCAACATGCGGGCATTTACTAGCATCAGCAGCAACGAGTGACTACCATTTGGCACACTTACTGCTGCGTCTGGGGTATGAGTCCCACTTGGGTCACTGGCTTAGTTGCAGGGGGGAAAAAACAACAACCAAAAGCAAGAGTATGATCCTTTCAATTGTGTATTTCAGGTGAGAGATAAAAATAAATGCTGTTTTGACATCGTACTTGCAAGCTTCGTTGAGGTCATTCATTCAGTGTTATCCCACTGTCATACAGTCTACATCAGTCCAACTCTTTTTCATCAGAGAGACTCTAACTTTCCAAAAATGACCTAACAGAATTCCAATGTCCCCACATTGTCACATAATTTTAATAACCCAAACTTACTCCCAGGCATACGGTACAGGTAGTTTGTGGAAAACAGATATTTTATCCCCTTCTCATTTTAAAATATTGTAAGATAAATGATGTACTGTAACAATCCAAAACCGAAGATTTAAAAAAATCAGGAAGACTAGCTTTTCCACCATTTCAGGTTTGCAGAGGGTAGAGGAGGGTCTGATAATACTGTCAGCTGGCAGGAACAAGAATGGATAAGATTCTATGTAATTCTACAGTAATGTGCTGTAAAACAGCACAAAGTACAATTATATAAAAAGGAGTGAATAATCATTTTAAGTCTTTTACATATCAGTTCTCTAATGTCGGGTGAACTCTCGGTTTCCCTGTGCAGAAAGTGAGAGCTGCCAGGAAATGTCACTTAAAATTGTACAGATTATTCTAGATAAATAATATGTGGCTCACCTCTCATTTTATTGGCAGAAAAAGACTCTTTTCTGCATATTTTTGAATGATAATGCATATAGTACAAGTATAATAAGTATAAACATGATGTATCTAAGTATAACATAATCAACATAAATGTCACTACATATCATGGAAGTGTACTATCATGTAAGGATGATAATATTCTATATCAAACTAACCTAATATATAGCTTCATTCATTCATTCATTTATTCATTTCCGTCATAAGACACAGACACACACACTTTCCATCAAACACTATCGGCAATCTGTAAACACTTGTCAACCTACACTACATATCTTTGGACTGTGTGAGGAAACCAGAGGCAAGAGTCGAACCTTGGAGTGGCAAGGCATCAGTGCTAAACACTAAGCCACCTTAGTGTGTAAAGGTGGTTTACTGGTTTGTTTGTCTATTGTATAGTTTAAAGTCTATTTAAGAGTCTGTTATCTGTATTTATTGTCCATTGCTCTGTATGTCACTCTGTTATGATCTCATGTCCTACAGTATAGTGATTCTGGGGATTTATTATTTCCTATTCCTCAAATAAATTCACATTATCTTGGTCAAACACACAACCATGCATTCATAAAATCGCAAAAGTATGTAATGAAAGACAATAAAACCTCATTGAACTTCCAAAATGTAGACTGCCTTATTATTGTTTAATTCTTCATAACAAAGACTTTACAAAATACTGACACTGGAGTCTCCTTCCATAATTGTTAAATAAACATCTCTTTACTGAATGATTCACCATATCAACTATTACACATGCTTGCTAAATAACATTGTGTGTTTTCTTTTTTACTGTATTGTCAGTTTGTTATAAATATTAGATTAGAACCATGAAACATCTTCGATCTCTCGCAGATTTACAAATTTAAACAGTTCTGATGTAGAAATATCATTATTCATTAGGAATTTAATATTCAAGATGAAAGATGAACAGTGGTCAGTTTGATGAAGTTAATTTATGGTTAAAATACTGCCAAAACAAGAGCAGAAATAGTACTGTTTTATAAACATTTTTAAAAAAGGGTTTCATGATAGTGTCATAACCTGTGGTGATTAGGTTAAGTATTCAAACATGTTCTGCCCTTTCATAACTTCCTGCAAAAACTCCCTTTTGCATGTTGAAAACATCCAGGTAGCAAACTATTAGAGGGGTGGGGGAAGCAAAAAAAAAAAAAAAAAAATTTTTAAAGAAAATTCAATGAAACACAACAGGGAAGGTTTAAAATTTCAGAATGCCTAGAAATAAATTAGGTCCAACATGTGCAGCTGAAATGTTTATGCAAAGACTATATGTGCTGAAATATTTTTTATAATAATTATATACAGTATATTACTCTCTATACCGTATAGAGAAGTGTTTGCTCTCTGTTGCAATGCTTCATTCATAGGTTTCCCTGTGGTGTTCATCTGCAGTTTTGTTTATTATACTCTTGCCATGCTAGATGCATTTGTGTGGCCCTGCATGCACAGAAACAAAAATGGGACAACTTGATATTGTGATTCTGCTGCTGCTGCTGCTGCAAAAAAAAAAAAAACGATATTTAAGACTTGGACAGGTGTCATGCAGGAAAGCGATCAAATGCACACTAAAGACCTAGGATACAGAAATCCTAATCTGTAGCCTATGTTCATTATACAGTAGGAATCGTTTAAAAAAAAAACACCAGAAGCACTTGTTCAGGAAAACAAAGCCACACGCACACACACCAAGCTTGTGTGCAATGCAGGGCTTTGCAGTTGATTGATAACATGCACACAGGATAAGCAGCAGCAGAGAAGGACTGTGTTCATCATGCATGTGTGTGTTCATCATGCCGAGGGTTTCCCTGCGAGCCGCGATAGCGGTAACGTCACTACAGTCTCCGTTTTATAGGCTGCTGCTGTACTGCAGTTTCATTGTTACATAGCGTTCACGTTGCTTTAGCGTTACCGTGTTCCCATAAACACACACACACACACACACATAGACGCGTGCGCGCTCTGCCAGCGGCAATTTGGCACATCAGCAGCAGTAATCTGTGTCCTCCTGCTGCACCGGGAGCACCAGGGCTGGAGCGTGTGTGTGTGTGCGTGTGTGTGTGTGTGCATAAATCAAATACAATGTAACAAATGTATATCATAAGATGATATGTATAGTGTGTGTCCCGCTGCTGCTGTATGAGTGATAGATTTGGCCTATTGCATATAGTGCAGTGTGCTCGCTGCCTATTTGTGCATCTATAATATCGACATATTAATTGGATTTTTGCAGGTGAAAATAAATAAATGAACTAATAGAGAGCGCCCTCAGTCTTACCCTGAGCGTGGTGTTCGGGTAGCTCACTGGCACTTTAGAGAACGTGTTGTTGTTGAGAACGGCCTCGCGGATGTCCTCGAAGATCGCGATGATATCATCGAGGACGCAGCGGCGCGGCTCGCGCTGGCCGTCAAGCACGCAGAGGTGCGCGAACGTGTAGTTGAAGCCGCGGTGCGCGACGCGCAGCTCCAGCACGCGCCGGTGCACGCGCAGCACCTGCTCGGCCAGCTCAAGCACGTTGGCGCCGCGCTTGGCGAGCAGGATGAGGCGGCCGTAGCGGCCCGGCGTGTGCAGGTCCGAGTACAGGCGGTGCTTCGAGCGCTCCACCGGGA
>JAQMYJ010000006.1:21472250-21498901 GCA_030014305.1 Clarias laeviceps | reverse complement strand
ACTACAAACGACTGCTGAGCAGCGAATCCCTCCGGGTTCCGTAGACATGGAGTCAATTATGCAAAGATAAGTGACAAATGTAAGACTTTTATAACAATTGCACGTGTATTTAATCTGTTTTGAACTTGGTGTTATTTGATCTTATTGGTTTAGACTTTGATATTTCAATAAATAATAAACTTCCGATTTCGTTATGATTTTGTTGACAAGTGGGGCTTGAAAATTCACCCACCCCCTTAAGTGGGGAATGACAGAAAATGTTTGAGGACCACTGTCTTAGACTTATAGTAGACATTGTAAAATAATGTGTCTCAAACCATTAAGAATGTAGGTTACTGGGTTAGTGATTGGAACGTCGGGGGTTCGATCCCCAGCACCAGCAAATTGCCACAGTTGAGCCCTTGATGAAGGCCTGTAAGGTCTTCTGCTCCAGGGGACCGGCATCCTGGCTGACCCTGCGCTCTGATCCAGGATCCTAACTGCAATATGCAAAAATAAATAGTTTCACAGTGCTATAAAAAGGTACATATGATGAGTAATTGAATCTCAAAATAAGAGCAGTACTGTAGCACCCCTAAATATATTGCCATTCATGTTCAGATATAGTACAAAAAAAATAAAAAATTTATGTGCATCGTCTCGATCAACTGCTAATGTTCAAAGAGGATCTTCTGAAAAAGAATATATAAAAAAAAAAAAACTCCTCTTACCGTTAATGTACTTGATCAGTGTTTGATGTTTAATATTGACTTCTTTGGATTTAGGTCAACATAAAAAATGTGCTCCATGATGAGCAATAACATCACAGCATTCACAATGGCTTAGAAATACATTATCGTTGCTCTGAACTGTATCGTTTAACACATGTAGTCCATGTGCAGCGTTAACTGACATTCAATGTCGTCCCTTGTGAAAATGAGCCGTTACACGCTGTTCTACTGCCGGTCTCAGTAATTATTAAACCTTTTTGATGAACAGACGGCACAAGTAGGAACTGATCTGCTAACACCTCTCCGTGTGAAGATGATAAACAGAACAAGATACGAAGACGGTGAGAAACTGTTGAGACACTGAGACAGTAAAGGCTTCTACAGACTCTGGCCTTAAGTCACCTTTTTATCATTATTTGCAAAATTCTCATGAATATACACTACATCATGTAGATGTGATGTTCTTCACAGGTTCATGTTGAACAGAATTATAGTGTTGAAGTGTGTATGCAGAAACAAGACGATTAAAGGACATGTGACTTCTTCCTGATGGCACACGCAGCAGTGGGATCATTCTTGTGAAATTACTGATTACTTCTACATGTACTTCTTGTCATAACATTGTATTGTATTCATTCCTTAGTTCGTGAATGCTACTCCAAGGTGTGTGAAAGACATAGAGCTTCACTCCTGCATAAAATCACTGCAACTTCCTCTCTCCATGGCCACGTCTTCCTTCTAATGCCCTAACAAAGATTACTCCAATAGAGCAAAGATGATTCATCCATCACTCTGTCCATGAAGCCTTCACTGGGGACACGGTACAGAGAAGAGCGGATTCCAGAGATTATACCTGGTCTACCAAGACATTTCCTTGCCCTTCCACAATCTCACAGTACAACAAGTATATGGGAGGTGTTGACCTGTCAGATAGGCTCTTCCAGTATTATTCTCCATCCAGCAATCCATCTAGGAACCTCTGTAGTCCACGTAGGAGCTGTGAAGGCCAGTCATGACCATTGTATTTATTCCTATTTTTACAACCATGGTAGGACCTCCGGTCAACATTTACACACACATTTACACACTATGGGCAATTTTGGAAGGCCAATGCATTGTCTTTGGACTGTGGGAGGAAACCCACCGAGCATGGGAGGAACATCCAAGCTCCATGCACACAGACACCAAGGCGGGAATCAAACCCAGACGCTGGAGGTGCACTCCTAATCCAGCGTGCCACCCAGTACTATTCTGCACAGCATAAAACCATGAAATGGCACAAAAAGATCTTTTTTTTTGAAAATGTACTGGAGAATTTTCAAGTAACACCTACATTTTACACAAAGAACTGTCTGCATTTACTGTATGTTTGCACCATCGTCCTGGAGGAATGTTGGTTAATTGCGGTGTGAACTCCATCAAGAGTATGTGGTTCAAATTAATTTAAATTATTAATTTTAAAAACCATTCATAGAAGCATGGAAACCATGCTTTGTTTTTTCTTTCTCTTCCTGGCCCCAGCTTTTGTGTGGCTGTACAGGTGTGAACAGCTGAAACATTAAAGGGAGTCTTGGGGAAACCTGGCGTCACCTGAGCCAGGTGTCAATAGAAACTGCCCTGACTGACTACAGGTCTTCAGAAAGCCCTCAACATCCGGAGGATAAAAAAGGATACGCTATCGGGGTTGTTGCTCAGCTCTATTGTTCTCTCAGGGGTGTGGATTAGAGTAGCTCATTTGCAAAGACACTGAAACAGCACCTTCGGAGGAAGAGTGAAACAGAGGGAGTCTGAGATATTAAAAAGTGGCTTATCTGATGGGTATTTCAGCTGGAGCATTAACACACACACACACACTTTACAGGAGCTCGGAGATGCGCGTCTACTTGTTAAAGAAATAGTAAAATACGAGACCTTTAATATACAAATCCCATTATATGATATACATTATATATTATCTATTCCATGCTGTAGTATATTATATATACCACATGCATTAATATCTATTTAATATCTATTCTTTTTTATTTTTAAATCTATACAAACGAGTAATTTGTTTCCTTTCTCAAAGCGAGAAGATGCAGTACGAACAAAAAAACAACCACAAAACTAAAAAAGCAGTATGTGGTTCAAATTACTTAAAATGATAAATTTTTGCCTCATTGTGGCATTGCAGCTTCCAGTCAAAACAGAGACAGAAAAACAGTCCAGAGTCAAAAACAGCAGCATGTCCATATGATTCAGGAGCTCGACGACCTCAAATAAACCTTGAACATAAGCAACAAACATCAACATCTCCTATGTGTCTGGATCTAACAAGCCTCCTCAGCAAAGCGATCACCTGACAACATCACCATACAAGTAGTCCCTGACTTACGAACATTCGAGTTACGACCTTCCGCAGATACAAACGGACCGCGGTAATACTTCCGGTTCAATTACAGAAGTAGCTCCGTGTACTGTATAAAAAAAATAGACACTGCAGTGCACCAGATAATAACATTTACAATTATATACAATATTTTCAGTGTGGAAGTGAATGTATAAAATGTCAAAGGCCGGATTATTATATATGTGTGCACGTGTGGGGGAGCGGGAGCAATGAGTCGACCTCATCGGTTTCACTGAATCAGTCCGGGAGCACGATTATAGAAAATGACTGCTGTCCTTATGGTGAATAATCCTAATTTCCTAAAAAATTCTCTAAACAACAGGGTTTACAGTCCAATGCATTGGAAAACAACTCTAAGACAAAATGGTGTCCGGGATTCCCCTCGCGATTTAGAGGCCCGGAGACAACACATCTCACTTTCTTGTGAGATTCATTTACTTCGGCACGGTTATGGTTTTGAAAGGGGACAGATTTAGTCAAGCGGATTGGCATGCTTTACCGTGTGTATTCATGTCCAAGATGTATAAGACTCACTTTGTCAGATTTAAGAACAAATCGGACTTACGAATGGAACTTGTTCGTAAGTCGGGGACTGCCTGTATTTACTACATCCTTGTTTCTGAGATTCATGACTGAGTAAACCAATCCACCCAGCTAAATCTGTCCTGTTTCCCCACACTGCCATCATGTGGCCAAAAACCGTAACCGCGCCTAAGCAAATGAATCTTCAATAAAGTGGGTTATCTATGGGCCTTTAAATTGCGAGGGGAATCCCGGACACCATTTTATCTTAGAGCTGTTTAACAATCTATTGGACTGTAAACCCTGTTTGTGCAGAGAATTTTAGGACTGGACTGGGCCTGCACATCTGGTTGTTTATTTCTTGTTGGAATAAATATGTTTTTTATTTCTGTGCATGCATCAAATTGAAAACACTGATACTCACCTACAAAGCTGAAAAGAGCCCAGCACCCACTTACCTCTCAGCTCTAATAAAACGCCGCACTGCCCCACGTTCCCTCCGATCCTCCAGCACTGCTCGAATGTCCCACCTACTGTAGGTGGTGGAATGAACTTCCTTTAGATGTCACCCCCATCCCCAATATAAAAAAAAAAACAACCTTCCCAACAGTGTTTGACTGATGGTATTTATAGTTGGTAACCTAGTAATCCAGTGTAAGGATCTGTCCAACGACGGTAACTTCAAAGTGTTTTGGATAAAAGCGTCTGCCAAATGTTTAAACAAAAATGTAAATGTAATTAAGTGACATGATGAGCTTCTGGAAAGTAATTTTGCTTCCATTCCTGATTAGGAAACTTTGTGAGAAAAACTTTTTTTTCCACCAGTCTTTACTCCCGACTTGAATCCACTGGGTCTCTGGATGATGAAGGAACCTTATTGCACCTAACCAATAACAGGTGAGACTGAATTATTGTAACTAATCATAACGCAGATGACAGGATTCTGTTATATTTCCTGCGGATTACGTCATTCAGATTATGCGCTTGACTTGTGGATGTAGTAATAATTAGTTAAGGATTGATTTCACAGGATTTTGACAAATCAAAAAGGGTGAGAGTTTGTCCTGGACTGATGTCAGGTCTTTCATCTGTCATGGTTAATTGCTTCAATTCGGTTTAAAGGAGATTCTGGTTTATTACCGTTATTGAGTAAATTGAGTTTTGCACTTGTGCATTCAATTTAATAAGTCAATACAACATGAGAATATGTGTGTGTGTGTGTGTGTGTGTGTAAGTAAGAGAGCGAAAGAGAGAGATAGAGAAAGAGAAAAAGAGAGAGAGAGAGAGAGAGAGAGAGAGAGTGTATTGATAAAGAAGTATCCCACAGTATACATTTAGATTCATGTACAAAGGAATAAGCGTGAAGAAGAAAAGTGAAGGCATTATTGAGAAGAAAAGAGTCGGACTGCAAGGAGGAATTGCAAAAAGGCTAGAGGTGCTGGACAAAGGCAAGGTGTCAGAGGCTTGTGAGTCATGGCTGCTTACACAGACTCGCTAACCAGCTGAGAACCGCCAGGGCTAATTTATTTATTGACTGGTGGCGCACGAATATGTGTGTGTAAGAAAAAGAGCGAGAGAGAGAGAAAATAATGATCGCTGGACCAAAATCTTACATGTCCCCTAAAGCAAACAGACTGAGCGAAGCAAGGTCGCAACTCTATCTCGTCTCTTCCCCTTAAATCAGGAGCAGTGACACCTCTGGTCGTATATCACACCTGTCCAACAGCTTACTCTCAGCAAAAAATAAGCCTTCAGCTCTTTATAAGCTGATGTATCAAAGGAAGCATGAGTCTGTTCATCCAAACACACTGCTGTATCGGGAGCGTATCACCACTCTGGGTGGAAGCTGAGACGTTCACCTGCACCGCTGATTCATTTCCTGCACCAGAGCTCAACTCATGATGATGACGAGCAAATCGATCAGAGCTTCTCGCGTTTTTTTTTTTTTTGTAGCTTTCACGTCTCACTGCAATTAGTTTATTCCTCCGAGCTTAAATACACGACAGCACCAAAAGTGAAGGACTGAACTCGGGTAACAATTTTAAGTTCAGAACGTTCTTATAAGGTTATTGTTTTCAGTTCATAAACTGTTAAGCTGTCTATTTTCTTGACGCTCTAGAAAGGTTTGGGAAACGTTCTCACAAGGTTTGGGAATGTTTCAATAAGGGTGGAAAGCTCAATTTCATAATTGGAAATCAATTCAGTTACATATCTATAGATACATATAAAATACATTAATATCATATATCGCAATACTTTTGTGTGGCAAATCATGTATCGCCACACTGACTTATTTTTTATTACAATATAATATTGGTATAATATTTTATTCGTACAAACATAGTTGATGAAATGAAATAGTCTAAAAGCTTTTTACAAAAGTAGTAATTAATTCTTGTGAGTTTTGAGTTTTTGCACCCATGAGTCTTAAAGCTTTCTCAGGAATGAGTGCAAATGTAAAAACTCATACCGGTGATTAACTTTTATCATGAATTTTTGATAAACGTGCACCGCCATCATTTCAGAAAAATATGAGGAAGCACTAAAGAAAAAATTACGGCAAGACAGACGAAAAGCGTAACGGGAAAGATGAATAAAGTGTAAATAAAGTGAAAAAAAAATGAGAGAGGAGAAGGGATGAAGAGAAAGAAAGACGCAGTGTCTCTACCAGACATCGACTGGATTGTTCGCCATCTCTGCTCTAGAAGTCCTGAGTCAGTCTGCTGAGACTCCAGAGCGTCAAAGCTAATTGATGTTGAAATCTGAACTGACGGCTCTGAGGACCACTGAAGTGATTAGTCATGAGTGTATGTCGACCAGACAGTGCCCCTGACTAGACACAGTATAATGTCACAGAGTCAGTCTGTTAGGACGCGCTAACTGGGTTCCTCTGGGGTTACTGCAGGACAGCAGGAGCGACTGGACACATTAATGATTAAGAACGCGGTAAGGACATAAACTATAGGAATGTCATTGTAGGATTAAATCTCTCCTAATCATGCGGTGTTAATCTGTAGGTTATTTTAAATATAAACCTTAATCATTGGTGTTTGTCCTGAATGCAGGAGACAATCTGATTGGCTGAAGCGTGCCAAACCACACCTCAAAGGTATCACTCACTCATCGTCTATACTGCTTTATCCTGTGTACAGGGTCACGAGAGGCCTGGAGTCTATCCCAGGAGACTTAGGGGACGAGGCACACACACAAATGCTACACAAAGTAAAGAATATAACTGCCACAAAACATAAAACACCAATACTCTTCAACAATATTATGCCCATGTTGGCGAAGCAACAAAAAGACATATACTGCTCTATACTGCTTCATACAGGGTCTGGAGGGACTGGAGCCTATCCCAGGAGACTTAGGGTACGAGGCGGGGTACACCCTGGATGGAGTGCCAATCAATCCATGGGCACAAACGCACATAGACATTCTCACACACTCATCACACAATTTAAGAACGCCAATTAGCCTAATCTGCATGTCTTTGGACTGTGGGAGGAAACCGGATTACCCTGAGGAAACCTACCAAGCATGGGGAGAACATGCGAACTCTAAGCCACCATGTAAAAAGAAACAGCCAATATATTAAATAGAAACAGGTCTAGTTCTGAGAATGGTCCTTCAGTTGTTCTGAACAACAACAGTTTGATTAAAATAGAGTTACTTGCTCTGACCCCGCACTTAAGTGTTCTACTGAGGTAGACTGAGGAGCCTCCGGAGTTGTCATGGAGAGAAATAAAAACATGTTGAGGTCATGTTGAATGCACTTCCTTACTAGGCAGAAGACTTTTCAGGCTGTGAAAGCTTCGTGGCACAAACTAGAACACACTTGTGGTACTGCAGTTTACAACACTAATATTGGTGAACAATTTACCCGTAGTATTTACATTTCAATGGTTTTCACTTTTAAATGTAATACTATTAACAAGTGTGAACATAAGAGCATGTTAAATACAGTAGCACAAATTGGGGCTACACAAATACCAGAGACAGACTGGGGCGGGGCTACACATATACACCGAGACAGACTGGGGCGGGGCTACACATATACGCCGAGACAGACTGGGGCGGGGCTACACATATACGCCGAGACAGACTGGGGCGGGGCTACACATATACGCACATATTCTTATACACTCACACAGACTGGGGCGGGGCGGAGTGTAGTAAAGGAAAGATGCAAACATTGGCACGACATAACGAAAGAAACGGCCCATGTGATGCAACTTCAACCTACATCATTAGAAATGGTATCGTCTCACAGGATACAGCACCTCATTCAAAATAAATCGATACACCTTAAAATGTCAACACACCACCCGGCTGTAATAAAGCTCACTGTACATCTTGGCAGTTCGAGATACTAGAAACTATCAAAAACATCAAAAACAAGCCTAACAAACACACTACTGCTGTTAGAGACTGGAGTAGGCTTGAATAGAGGGCACATTTTACCGCTCCAATCACAGCACCACCCGAACTGTACAGCTGGCAATTCTTCATCCCACACTAACGTTTCTACTCACTATTCTTTTCCTCCAGCTCCATGCTCTTGCATAACAGTGATAGAGCTTTAGGCTACACACCAATCTCTCATCAGCTCCTCTGATGGTCAGAACCTACCTCAACACACACACACACACACACTCACACACACACACACTCACACAAACCACTTTATTTATCTCTCATGGCTTCTCCCATCAGTTCAGTAAAGTATCAGCATTTGCCCTTTCACACACACACACACACACACACACACACACACACACACACACACACACACGCGGATATTCGTCAATAGAAACACATGCTGTGTTGGTTCAGGCCTCGTCGCTGTACAGAGCTAATGTTTCAGAACGGCTGTCTGAGAGAAAGCGGGAAATACGAACTCACTTCATTTTCATCCTCTGCTTGTTTTGCACAGAAAATCGCAAATCATTTTTTGGAGGACATTGACAGGACGTGTAAAGATACCACATGGCCGCCGAAGTGCTGGTGATTTCCTGAGGAACAGAGCGCAAGTTTATCCCACTCAGCTCTACACGAGGCTTTTGGCAAAGACAGGCTGTGCTCAGCTGATGCGCTGTACAAGTCCTTAGATGGCAGGAGAATGTGGATGTGTGGGTGTGGGGCGACTACTCTCACTGTCTTTGCACGGAAAGATAAAGAATAAGTGTACGGGACAGGACACATACTGAAAGAGTTATCAAAATAAAAGGTAAATAAAAAAGGGCCAAAAGCCAAAAGCCGCTGGCAGTTCTCAGAGAAAGTGCTCTGGTTTTCACTCTGTCAGCGAACTCTAACTGGTTAAATAGGCTAACCTGAATTCAGGGCAACCTAAATCAAAGGGCAGGTGTATAGCATCGTGCGTATATGTGCCTGCGTGTGTGTGTGTGTGTGTGTCTCAGGAGACTGTTTGAAGGCCGACGGAAAGCTCAGATCAGTCAGAGCACCATTAAAAATAGGGTTCCTATTACTCATGCGGAATGTAGGATGACTTGACGTTTGTGGGTTAAAAGTTAGCACAAAGTTCTTCCTGCTGTCCTTGATTTGTAGAGAAAACTTTACAGTAAGAAGAAGAAAAAAAACAAGCACGGCTCTAAAAGCATCGGTTCCGTAACGGTGCTTCGTGACCTACAGGTGGTTCGCTGGAGATTTTATTTGGGCTGCCGTGTTGCGATTTATGTCTGCAGTACACATTTCAGTCACAAGGGGAGCCGACATACTGTCTGAGTTACGCAGAGTGAGAGGAGAGGAAATAAAATCGACCAGATAGCTGGTGATGTGCATTTACTGTATATGGTATCATTTGTAAAGCTTAGCTGACTTTTAAAATGAACATATGTTCAATAACTCAAATACATATGAGGCTCTCAGTATCTTAGAAATGTCTGGTTTACGATACAGGGTAATAAAGTCATGTGTAAATGGCACATAAACATTCATTTATGCACATATAAAAATTCTCATGATTTATAAATAATGCCCATTGTGAACTATGAACAAAAAAAGTTTCGAATCTCTATCTGTTTTGTGAATATCTGGAACCGTGGCAATGCCAGAGGAAACAAGGACAGATAAACGGAGTCAGAACTCAAAAAATTAATGTTGCTATGCATTAAAGAACATCCTTATGATTGAGGGGAAAAATAAAATAAATCCCACATAAAAAGAAACAAATTAGGTTGTTGCAAATGATACAATATGAACCACTTTGATGATCAGACAGTGCTGTCTAGCAATTAGGTGCTTAATCATTCAGCATTAGTTACTCATAATTATATTAAGTATAGTAGCCGGTTACGCAAGTGTAAACATACAGTACCAGTCAAAAGTTTGGACACACCTTCTAATTCCATGCTCTTTCCTCATTTTTACTTTCTACCTTGTTCTAGAACATAAAAAATGAATCCAAACTTTGAAGGAAAAAAGTTGATAAAGCTTTTTTTTTTTTTTTTTTTAAGATTTTGCATCACACTATTACATCGGCATCAGGTTTTTCTTGCACTCTTCTGATCAGTCCTGCTTCCGTTTTCATTTATCCATAGTCCAGACGAACGCAGCCTGGCCGACACCACTGTTGTCAGATCAGCTCCCGATTGCGTGGACGGTGGATAACGTCACGTTTGTTGATTTACGGTTATATCATACACGCTGGCGCATCTTCTTGGGCCAAAATTATTATAGGAGGGGGAAAAAAATAAATAAATAAATAAAATAAAAAAAAATCACACTGACACCATTTTTTAAGCTTATCTTACAGAGACAAAATGCAAAGACAAGCCAGTGTTCGTGTGTGAACGGGGATCAAAAACATTTTCACAGATTGTGAAGAGATGTTATCAGAGAACAATGGTGGTGAGAATCCTTTATTCTACTTTTATTCAAAAACTAGTGAAAGCATAGTAAAAGACATTCCAGACATTACATGAGGAAAATGATTATGCTGACACACACACACACGTGCGCACACACACACACACACACACATACAGGTCAGAAGTAAAATCTGGTAATAAAAAAAACAAAAAAAAAATCTAACTGTCTTCACTCTGATGGAATCTCTGACTGACTCTCTCTGAGAGTATCTGGCATCACATATGATGCATAACTGTGTTTACACACACACCTCCCAAAACTACAGCCCATTTCAGTCATTTCTGCAAGTTGTGATGCTCACTTTCCAGATGTTTAGCTACTGGACATGTTGCACTTGATTACATACTCCCTCTTACTGCATATTATTTATGTTGTGTCAATGCAACAGCTTTTCACCCATCCAGAAGGAATGCAAAATATATCGGAACCCCATCCCTGCAGACTGCACGGTGGCATAGTGGATAGCACTGTGGCTTCGCACTTTCAGGGTTGAGGGTCTGTGTGCATGGAGTTTGCATGTTCTCCAAAGCATTCTTGGTTTGGTTTCCTCTCACAGGCCAAAGACATGCAGATTAGGCTAATTGGTGTTTTCAAATTGCCCAAAGTGTGTGCATGCTCTGAGACGGATTGGCAGCCTGGTTGTACCCCACCTCGTGCCCAAAGTCTCCTGGGAGAGGCTCCAGGACCCTGTGACCCTGTACAGGATAAGCGGTGTAGAGAATAAATTAATGAATGCATTACTGAAACAAAATCAACCCAGCAGGATTTTTTTGGTCGTCAAATTGTTGTGCTGACGTTAATTTGACAACGTTTCGGGTCATTTTTGAAAGTTAGGATTACTGTGATGAAATGTTGACTATACAAGATGGATGACATCGTGCTAGTGAATTGTTTTTTGGGGGGGAATTTTTTTTTTTCCGATTTAGTCATTGCCAATTCCCAATCATCATTAGGGAACTCTCGAGGCTACAATCGTCACCCCTGGGAGGAATGGCGAATGCCATAATTAGCTAGCGTCGTGATTAATGCGAGTGTGCCAGAATGCCACCCATTCCTCGGCCAATCAGCTCTCTCTCTGGCTCCAGCTGCGGGAGGCTAGAGAATTGGGACTCGCGGTTTCCGGATGACAAGGGAGCGCCCTTAAACATTTTGTCGAAAAAAAAAACAAAAAAAAACATCACATCATCATCATTACTATATTACAATGCTCATCCAACGTTACCTCTCCTGCTGGGAAATGTGTGCTTCATTAATCACCTGGAGAACATCAAACCAAATCTTTAATATGAACAACAATTCATTTCCATGGTGCTTCGCATCAAGTCGATTGTGTACGGAAAGAGAAGTCAGATAAAGAGACGAGGTCTGGATCTCGGCTCTGCCTCTGTCAGCACACCAGCACTTTCCCCAAAGATCAATCAGATTACATAACACTGCAGAGAGAGGAAGACGAACACAAAGGGTGGGAGGAGGAAGAGGAGGAGGAGGAGGAGAGGCTGCAGTGAGGCACAGTGAAGAGTTCGGAGCAACACATGAAAAAAAAAAAAACAGAAGAACATCGCAGGCTTAAGGAAACCCGAACATCAACATTCCAACAGTAAGGATGGATCAGGTCAGGACGTCTACACACGAGCAAAAACGAGAGGAGGAAAAGGAAACTTAGAGGCAGATGTGCTCGCTCTATATCAACAGTAGCGATCGAATCCAGTAATGAGAGAGTCATAGTGAAATAGTAAGAACAGAAGCAACAGCATGATAAGAATAAGTGCAGTTTGAAATCTCCTGCTCTAACACAGCTCATTCACCACAGCCTGGGTTCAACTAAATCACCAGCGTTGGAGCCCAGAGTTCTCTGTGAACTTGCTGAGAAAAAACTATTAAAGAGCATGTTTCAAAGATTGCAAACACTTTATACAGAAGACAACAAAGAGTTACTACAAAGAGTCATAACTCCGGGCCATGAACCTCTTATTGGTCTAAAGATCAAACCAAGTGCACAAAAGTAACGCACCCGAACCCGGGTTCATCTCGTTAGCTATAAGCTCCTCCCAGCTGCTCATAGCTCTAGTCACCCAGCATCGAAGAAAAAAAGACAAAAAAAGAATCAGTACTTCTTACAACCTATAAATGATTTATGTTGTCAATACAAGGATTTGCTTTTACAGTGCTGTGAAAAAGTATTTACCACTTCCTGAATTTTTTTATTTTTACATTTTGCACATTTGTCACTTTTAAATGATCCAGATCATAAAACAATTTTTTATATCAAACAAAATGCTGTTAATAAATTTCATTTATTAACGGAAAAAAGCTATTAAAACCTAGCTGGCCCTATGTGAAAAAAGTAATTACCTCCTAAACCTCGAACAGGTTGTGCCACCTCTGGGGCAACGACTGGAATCAGGCATTTGTAATAACTGGCAATGAGTCCTTCACATCGCTACGGAGGAATTTTGGCCCACTGTTTTTTTTCAGCCACATTAGAATTAGTGTTTTCAAGCATGAATGGTCTGTTTAAGATCATCTCCATCAGATTCAAGTCTGGACTTTGACTACTTTGTTCCATCAATTATGGCAAGTCATCCAGATCCTGAAGTTGCAAAGCAGCCCCAGACCAAGCACGCTACCACCACCATGTTTGACTGCTGGTATGATCTTCTTTTCATGAAACACTGTGTTAGTTTTACACCAGATGTAACGGGACGCACACATTTCAAAAAGTTAAACTTTTGTCTCAACAATTTCCCAAATATTTGCCTAACAGTCTTGGAAATAATCATGACGTTTTTTGCCAAATGTGAGACAATCCTTTGTGCTCTTTTTTGTCAGCGGTGGCTTTCGCCTTTGAACGCTGCCATGGATGTGATTTTTGCCCAGTCTCTCTTTCTTGTTGTTGAACACTGATGTTTACTGAGGCAATGATGCCTGCAGTTCTTTAGATGTTGTTCTAGGTTCTTGTATGAGCTCCTGGGTGAGTCATCGCTTGGTAGGCTGACCACTCCTGGGAAGGTTCAACACTGTTCCAAATTTTCTCCATTTTTGGATGATGGCTCTCACCGTGATTCGCTGGAGTCCCAAAGCCTTAGAAATAGCTTGGTAAGCATTTCCAGACTGACACATGTGAATTACTTTGTTTTTCATCTGTTCTTGAATTTCTTTAGATGATGGTGGGGTTTTTTTTTTTTTTTTTTTAGATATTTTAGTGATCTAACTTTGTCAGAAAGGTTCTACTTAAGTTTAAGTAAAATTTATCTCAGCTTTCCAAAAATCACAGTTCATTCATGATTAAGCAAGAGAGCTGTTTTTTTTCCACATTAATAAATGAAATCATCATCATTACCATATAAAAACTGCATTTTGTATTTACTTGGGTTATCTTGTGTAATATTAAAATTAGTTTGAATCTGAATAATTTACATGTGACAAATATAAGGGGGAAAAAAAAAATCATGAAAAAGGGCAAGTACTTTTTCACGGCATTGTACATTGTCCTTGTAAATGTAATGCTCACCCCCCAAAAAACCTGTTAGAAGGCATGTGCAGTAGACTTGTTGTCACATCTGATTGTATTCTTTGCAGCGCCCTTATCATTTTCCTAACTATCTTAAAGTCACATTAATTTTTAGATATATAAAGCAAAATGAAAATGAAAGCCTTATCTAGAATTATAAATTTATTTAACAGTCCAGTCATCCTGAACATGTTAGTCATCTAAAACACATTTGATCTGTTTTTCCCCCCTTTATTCACTCACAAAGCACAAGTATACGAACACTTTATCGTTCAGTGAGGCATTAGCAGAGGAAAAAAATATCTAAGAAAATCTTGAGACAATAGCTAATATTTTTTTCCCAGCTGTGAGATAAACTTCACACAGAGAAGCAGTAGGAATAGGGAGACATGAGAAAATGAAGGATGATCATGAAACAGACGGATGGTAGCGTTGTAGGGGAGCGACAAAATCTGGTTAATTAGAACTTAAATGATATCAGATCTGTCACTATTTACTTCAGAGTAAAAGTGTGTTCATTAGGAAGAGGCATAATCTTCAAAAATTCTCTCACGGTCATTCAGGACGGTTCAGGCCACATGATGAACAGCATTTGAGTCAGACTTTGGGTTTAACCTTGAGCTCCTGTACCCATACTACTTTAAAAATGCTCTTTACTGTAAAATGCAGGAAATAATGTATCTGTGCAATAAATCTCTGATAGCTTCCATTTTTTTTTGGAGAAAGTTAATTTGTGAAAATCATGGCTATTCGTTAATAAGAAATGTAAAAAAAAAAATTTTTTTTAAATGTGACCGCTTGTGTTATTTTTTCAGACTTCGAAACAGTGCCACCCGGGATATGCTCTGGATCCACTTTCGAAGCGTGCTCCAGATCCACATTCAGGATATACTTTGCATCTTCTCTGTATTCACATTTGCGATATGCTCCAGACCCACTCATGATTCCCATTTGTGATGTGCTCTGTGTCCACATTCAGGATATGCACACTTCCCGTGAAATTTCACTTGATTTGAAAATACTATTGACCTTAAAGCACTAAAAATGGTCTTGCGTGACAGTACCTGAATGAACTATTGCCTATTTCGATTAAAGGATGCAGGCTGCTTGTCAGTACCGCATATTATAAAAACTATAGCGGGGGGCGGAGGTTTTTATCACAAAGCCCCAAAGTTATGGAATAGCTTTCCAATTAATGTTTGTTACTCAAATACAGTCTCAGTGTTTAAGTCTAGGCTAAAAACTTATTAATTCAGCCAGATATTCGTGAATAGATTTACTGTAAAGGAGCAGATCTACGGGACTCATGGACGTAGAGTATTATGGTGAACTGGTATGTTTAGATGCTGTTTTCTCATTGATGACTCAGATTTGTTGACGCTGGAGTGACTTGTTGCTTTACAACCCAGGGAGCCCTCATGTCCGTGATCCCTTCTGGCTCTCCCTTTTAGTAAGGCTGTCATACTGTAGTTAGTCCTGCCGGAGTCCCTGTATGCACACTGCACTAAATATACATTCACCTGATACATTATGCGAGTGTGACCATACCAAACTTATCTCTCCTTCCAAGTCTCTCCCTGTCTCTCTCTGTTGATCTGCACATGACGCTCCTGAGCTGCCAGTGATCCACACCCTCTCTGTCCTCTGGACCTGTCTGACTCGTCCTGGTGCCCCGGTTCTGGTTGGAGATCTTGCCACATGGAGGCCCTGTGTGGTCTGCTTGGGATGCATGTGTTGACTAGGGACGGACGATCCTACACTCGGCTGATGCAGACAGCTGTTCTCTGTGGACTTGTGACTGCAGTCACTTACTAGTTCAGGAGTGAAATTGCCCCTAATAACAAAAGCTGTTTTTTACTTAAATAACTCTCCTGTTATACTGAACTGGCAGCCGCCGAACACGTAGTATGACTGCAAAACAATCCCTGCTATCCGTTATCACCCAAATGAGGATGGGTTCCCTGTTGAGTCTGGTTCCTCTCATGGTTCTTCCTAATGGCATCTCAGGGAGTTTTTCCTTGCCGCTCTCACCCTCAGCTTGCTCATCAGGGACAATCTGATCATTTTGATTCATACACATTTTCTCACACATTTCATACTCAATTCCCTAATTTACATTTGATTTTGTAAAGCAGCTTTGTGACAATGACCACTGTTAAAAGCACTATACAAATGCAATTGAATTTAAAAAAATACTCTGGATCATCTCTGGATTCACAATTGGGATGCTCTGGGTCCACTGTGGCTCTGACCAGCATAAAGCAGTAATTGAATGTAAGAGGGTGAGTGAGTTCCTGTTAGACCACCAAAGTTTATCAATATTAACTTTTTCGTTTGTTCAGGAACAGTGCACTCATTACTTACTCAAATTTATCAGTACTTCATAATTCATAATTTTCTTAATGCAAAATTATCATATGTCGCAGGTACAGCTATTTTCTGGTGATGTGCCAAAAACTGACATGTTGGACAACACGTAATCAATTAATAGGACTGACTGGTTCAATGCTTTGCCAGTATCTTATAACTACCAATTTGGATCCATAAAAGTTTCCTATAAGAGTTCATTAGTCACGGTTCCCATATTCATAACAATAACAGTTTGATTATTATGTAATTTTACACACAGTCAGCAGAAACTGAGGTAGTATTTGAACTCTTGAAGTTGGTAAACATGAATAAAAGGAACCCATCAATATGTAATAAACAGGAGTGATTTCACATGCCTGCTTGCTTGTGGAGAATATAAAAGCTGAGAGTGGTTTATCCATATAGATCTTCATTGTGTTTATGTGTGTCTGCGTTTGTGTTCATCCCACCACATGTGGTGTAATCAATCGCCCAGTGTTTCATTGATTTCGCCTCCCTCACGCTACACACTGACCTTCAAGACTTCAAACACTTCAAATGCTGAGGAGCATTAGACCAGGAAGCAAACAGATGAGATACTGGGATACTGCACAACATGAAGGCTTATATCTATCTGCTCAAGGATGCTCAAATTTCAAAACATTTTTAGCAGCTTCATCATTCAATTTAGAGAAGCCGCTCATGAAGAACACTAACCCTCATCCTGTGACGTCTAATAAAGGATAAGGAACTTGTCGAGTACCATCTTCCATACAAGATATTTCAGGATCTTTAATCCTTAACTTCATGTGAACTAAAGCCGAGCTATTTAATTGAATATGTAGCTTTCATTTCAGAATCGATTCACCCTTTCAATATTTTTTAAAGAAAACTGCACATGTTAAATGGTAAATATACCACAACTTCTGCAGAAATTACAATCCGCTTTCATTTTGTGCAAATACTCACGTTTTGTGAGAGTATTTTTTTTCTTCATCTCTTGTATTTATGAAGATGTGGTCCGGCGCAAATGATCAGCGGGAATAGAAAATTATCGCTTTGTACAATATGTTATATTTAAACAATTAACAACACAAGTTACACAGCGTTTCAATGTTTATTGGAGACTTTCCATAGTTTTTCATGCTTTCACACTTGTAAAAAAAATCAGACAATAAACATTAGTACTTTTGAATCTAATTAGAGCTTCACAATTAATCTCTTACTGGTATAATCAACATCCGAGCACGTGTGTACTGTATTTTGTGTCTGTATGCGTGTGTGTACAGTGCGTACACACTTGCGTGTAGGCAAGTCTCATTAGAGAGGTTAAAGATCCATTTTCTCTCTCTGCTCAAGGCTCAGCCTGCTCTCTGTGTTTGTGTGCGCGCGTGTGTGTCATTGGACACCGTGCCACCCACACACACACTCTGCTGTACACAGAAACACTGCTCTATCGCGATTCTTTTCAAAGGTAAAGTGCAGGTTAATTTGTTTTATTTTTACTTTACAGCAGTGATTCCGTTAGTGTGTCGCTCAATCGAGTGTCATTAGAGAGATTTCTTGTTTATGTTTCCCGATAAAACAGTGTTTCCGTTGTGTTAGCACACGTGTGTGTGAAAAGAGTGGAGGAAGGGTAACTGTGTAAGATGAGAAGGGAGAGAGGGGAGGGGTCTCCTTACTTTAGATTCACACACACACACACACACACACCCGCTTCCGGAACAAATGATGCTCGTAATCCAAGGTTCCACTGTACCTTGTTTTTTTGGGCCCCCAAGTGGCGCAGCTGTAAAGTGCTCGCCCCATCATCCCGAAAACGCTAGTTCAATTCCCAAGTGATGCGGTTCAATCACAGCTCTACAGTCGATCACAGGCGTCTTTGAGCTTACGTACAGTAAGTGGAAGGAGTGGATAGCGCTGTCCTCCGAGTGTGTTACGCCACCCCCAATGGTGCATCAGTGAGCAATTCGAAAAGATGCGGTTGGCTGGTATCACGTGGTTTAGAGGAAATACGAGACAGACAGTCTTCGGACTCCTCCTGACTGGTAGTAGTAGCTTTAATGTGGGAGTCCCCTAATGACAGGTGGGAATTGGGTACGACTAAATTAGGGAGAAAAATGGTGGAAAAATCAAAGATTTCTTTTTTTTTTGTGGTCCTTCCACTATTACTGTGCTGATTAGATTTTTAAAAAATTGGGTCATTAGGTTGTTAAAAGATTTTTCTATATTCATGTCATTATCTCCTGGCAACCATATTTTAGACTAAAATACTGGGGCAGAATTCGGGCTCAACTGAAGAGGTATCCGTTACTGAGGGAGAATTCTGTATTGAAGAACGTTCTTAGACTGTGATGGATTGGCACTCTGTCCAGGGCGTACCCTGCCTCATGCCACAAGCCTCCTGGGATAGGCTCCAGGGCCCTGCGACCCTGAATACAGGATAAAGCGGTATAGAAGATGAGATGAGAACATTCTTAGATTCCAACCTCTGCATTTTCCACTCTAATACCTGAATCTCCAGTCTCTAAGAAGTCTCATAGTTTCATGTTTGCAAAGTGCTAATTATGACGTATAGTTAATCTACTGATGTCGGTCTATATCAGACGGCCTAAGAGCTGCTGAGGAATATCATAAACTCTCCAAACAGAGATTGTTCCTTAAGCAGACAGCAGTGTAGATGAATGGTCAGTAACAATGCTAACATGTCAGACGTCAGCTAATCTGTCATGTCTGGGACAGGCGGGAGGATGACAGATAGGGCAATCAGCACTCGTGGCCAAACAGAACGACAGCACGTAAGACACATGGCATGCAGCACTAATCAAAATGCCAATCGTCCGGAGAGTAGCGAGCGGCAAAAAGTGTTATTTATTACTCCAGGGGACTAAAAAGGGGCGAGCGATAATGGCTCCGTGTTCGGCTCAGCGTTCGGTCGCAACGGAAAAGAAAACAAATTACTAAATGAATTGAATCGTTGATTCAGGTTCAGTGAGTCACTGATTTCATTTCAGTGAACAGCATCAGTGTTCACACACATGATACATGATTAAACTGGGGAAAAAATTGTCTTGTCATGTTTGGTCATCTTCCTGTTCAGTCTTGTTCGGGACCGGGTTTTGGCTGACGCTGATCTTTGTCGTCCTCTCTGCAAAGGTCAGCTCAGTTCACACCCTGGACGTGTCTCTTCAGACAGCACTGAAAGGTCAGCTTCAAAGCTGGGGACACTTCAAAGACCCAAACAGATTGCTGCTGAATGGGGGAGTGGGCTGTCATGATGGACACACACACACGCACACATGACTGTCCACATACTGTATCAGCCAGCTAAAACACACCTGTACATGTGTGCACATCCGACATATGTTGTTGTTGTTTTTTTGCCAGAGACAAATGTTCATGCTTGCATTTTTGTTCCAGTGTTGTACTTTTAGTAAAGTCACGACAATCCACTTTCGTTTTTTTCTGTATTTTGTAATGAAATAAAAAAGAGCACACAAAACAATTAACACTGAGAAAAATTATAACATTTGACCAAATAAAGCAAAGTGAAGGAGTTCAAGAGGTAAAAAGGTCCATCACACTGTAGATTGGTTTACGTTTTGCTGAAGTGTTTTTATTTTTTTTTTTTACATTTTTGTTACACTCACATGGTTTAGAGCCCTTACAAGCTGCCTGTACGTTTGAACCAACCTGTAACATTGCTGTTACTATGGTTACCATATGAAAGACGCATACAAATGCTGAAAACGCAACAAGAACACACAGCATGCACAAAGAGATAAACGATGGTCACTTGCTGCGTCTAAAGCCCTGTCATTTATACAAGTAACATGTGGGCCGTTCAAGTCAAACCGAGACTTGTGTTGAAGTTTCTCGTGAGTGAAGACATAAAACTTATAGCCTCCAAGCCATTTCCACATGTTTGTGCCATTAAAGGAGTTCCTGTGAGGCCAGCGTTTCAGACATGAAGCAGGAAGTCTGGTCGTGGTTCTGGTGTACTGAGAAAACGTTCTACCTTGTTGTTATACAAGCACTAATGAAACGCTGGGATGCTCTCATAACTGTGTCTTGTTATTCTGCACAAATAAAAGTCCTGGTTTGACTTGAACACCCCTTGCCCCTTTACTATCATCATCAGTGAGCTATTACTGTATATACTGTACTGTATTATATGCTGAAAGACATACACAAGCACACAAATCTATATTAGTCAGATTTTTTTTTAATTAGTTTGTATTTTTTTTATAACAAAAGTGCCTTCTTTAATGCATAAGTAGACAAATACTTTGATGAGCAACATGACAAATCAACTGGGAAGCAACAGGAATCATTGCCACTCAATCTACTGTAGCAGCCCGGCGTAAAAGTCGATTATCACACTTATTACACAATCTCTAACAAAATCACACTTTGTGTCTTCAGTGCGTTACAACAAAATTAGCGTGTTAAACGTCAGAGTGGCGCAGCGTGAGTGACAACGGCCACCCATCGGTCATTCGCGACCGCACAGCTTTAAAACCGAAGCCGCTTCCTGTGCCGTCCATCTTGTGCAGTCTGTAGCTGAAGAGTCAAAGTGTTTGCGCGGCTCATTATACAAACCTGAGGACGCGCAATGGACACAAATCCTGTGTTTTTTTCCCCCACTGACATACAGTAGTGTCTCGTGTCATGAAGTAAACCGTGCTGGAATTGCAGCAGGTCTTTGCCATGGAGACGAGCGACTTGTGTGGTGAGTTTCAAGGTTTCAAGGTTGTCGTTGAAAAGCTGAAAAGCCTTTGAACATGATAGATTAAAGTAGAGAGAGAGAGAGAGAGAGAGAGAGAGAGAGAGAGAGCATGTCTCCATCATGCTTGTTTTGAAGAACGTTCCTTAATTTATGTGCGAAATAAAATAACTGCACACACGTACATATACATAGCTAGCTTTTTAGGTCCCCCCTTGTTCCTAAAACAACGCCGATGTCTTTGGACCCAAACGCATGGCCTTGACCAGGTACAATTATAAACACGACACGGTTTAGAACATTCAGAGTACAGGCTCGGTGCCCACGATCTCGTCATAAAAAACAGCAAACACAGAAATAGTCAGAGAGCTAGTCAGAGAGAAAAGATGAGATGAGCTCACTGCACTGACAGGAACGGGAGAACTACTGAAGACACGCACTTCTTCTTTCTCTCTCATACACACAGGAAAAGGTCACACCAAATCTCTGAACTCTGGTTACTACTATGATGTACTACTGACTACTACAACAATTCTGATTTCCTCTCACCCAAAAAAAACAGGCTGGGATGTGGAGTGAAGACTATAAACTGCCCACGGGTGCAAAAAAGCGTGTGACTGTGTGTGTAACAGGGATTGTTGAAGTAGTAAGTAGTAGTAGCAGACATAGTAGTGTTTATTAAACATAGTAGTAGTATTCAAAGTAGTAAGATGCAGTAGTAAAAGTCAATCAAAGTAACAGTGGACGGCGATTGTAGTAGTATTAGTAAGTAGTAGCTCTAATAGTAATAATAAAACAGCAATCATACTAGTACCCATGGTCCGAAATTAACACCCGGCAAGTGCCAAAACCGGGTAGATTTTACGTTTGGTGAATGTCTGTCTGCCACATGATGGGTCACATAATCAAAAGTTGCACGTATTTAAAAGCCTTCGATCTGCCTTTTCCTCCAAACTCTGCAAGTGAATTAGTCTCGAAACCTAATTACACATTAGTCCGTTACACACGCTTATACCAGTCTCAAAAGACCTTAGAACCGTGCACTTATAACTTTGGAGGTGTTTGAGGTAATAAAACGTCCCTGTTTCTTTATAATCCAAAAACTGGTACAAACCTATTCACATGCGGAGTTATATTTTAAGTTTGTTTAGAAATAATAGTATGCACAGTAAAAGTGTAGCTTTTTGTTTCATTGAAAAGTTGAACTCTTGTATATTTTTTTTAAACTTGTATAAGTTTGTATTGTTTAAATGGCTGCTTTTTTAGATGAGACAAATGAAAATCGTCTGCGATTTCATCATGGACAGGAAGTTAGAACAAAGAGTGAACGTGAAATGCTGCGTGAAACTGGGCAAATCTGGGCAAAACGGACGTTTGACATGATTCAGCAAGTTTTTGGTGTGTCATACAGAACACAGAACAGGCGAACCTCACGTGTGATTTGAACATGCACTGTGTTGCTGCCAAGTTCGGCCCCAGGCTGCTGATCCCGGAGCAGGAGGAGCATTGCGTCAAAATCTGCCAAGAACTCCCTCGTGCCTTCATGTCGAGGATCATTACCGGTGACAAAACTTGTGTGCACAGGTACGACCCTGAGACGAAGCAAGAATCTTCACAGTGGAAGAGCGCATCATCTCCACAACCGAACGTCGAAAAATCCTTGTCTTTTTCGACATTCGCGGCATTGTGCATTATGAATTCGTCCCCCAGAACATCAGTAGCAAATTGTACTACAAGTTTTAAGGCGTCTGAGGAAGGACAGACTGCAAAAGCGACTGGATCAGTGATGCGTGAATCTTGAAACTTTTTGATACCAACTCGTATTAATCGATTCAGCCAACCTTCCAAACAAAAATAGAAAAAAGCAGGACAAAGCAGCGGAAGGACATGTAAACAAAGTTTTGTGAGAAATAGCGGTTTGGAGATGATGGTGTTTGATGAGGCTGGCTACAGTATGATGCAGAGACTGTGATGATAAGCTGTTCGGTGAAAACAAAAACCCAGTTCATTATTTTGGTCAGAAAAAAAAAAGATGCTTGGCTGGTGGATTTTTTTTTTCTTCTTTCATCTAACTGACAACTTAGCTGGTGAGTCAAAACATTAAGTTCGTATCGTACCCTGGTAGCAGTCATACAATTATTAGTACGTAGTCATAGTGGTAACTAATAGTGGTGTTCTCCAAAGTAGTAGAACTGGTAGTGATGGTTGTAAGATGTGGTACTACTTGTAGTAGCAGTCACAGTAGTAAGAAGTAGTATTCAAGCTAATTAATAATAATAATAATAATAATAATAATAAAATTACTTGTTACATGTACCAAATGATTTTTTCGCATATCCCAGCTGGGGTCAGAACAAAAGGTCAGCCAGGATACAGCAACCCAGAGAAAACAGGGTTAAAGGCCTTGCTCATGGGCTCAACAATGGCAACTTGGCAGTGTTGGGGCTCAAACTCCTGACCCTCTGATAAATACCCCATAGCCTTAACCTATTGAGCCATCTAGTAGTGATAGCAGTGATAGTCATAGTAGTAAGTAATAATAGTAGTAGTTATTAAAAGTGGCAAGTGACATGGTGTTACCTGGGCAAACTGGTCTAAACCGCTTTATCCTACATACAGGGCCTGAAACCTATCCCAGGAGACTTAGGGCATGAGGAAGGGTACACCATGGAGGGGTTCCAATCCATCACTGGGCACGCACACGTAAACACACTCAACCACTCACTCACAGACTATGAGCAATTTTGAAACGCCATTTAGCCTAATCTGCATGTTTACAGACTTTGGGAGGAAAAACGGAAATCGAACCCAGAGCCTGGAGGTACAAGGCGACAGTGCTAACCGCTAAGCCACAGTGCAGCCTGGGCAAGATGCTGAAACGCCATTTCTAGGTCATACAGTTACAATGATACGAGTCTGTATACTTGCCCGTGATATCAGGGAGCGTGTGTGTGAGTCAAGCTGTGTGGTTTGAGTGCAGGAGTCTTTCTAAAGTGGTCCAAAAGTGGTTTTTTAGTGTGTGTGTGTGTGTGTGTGTGTGTGTCCACTTTACAAACTCCATTAAAGTCTATGGAGCGTACTTGTGCAGTGACTTCAGGGCCGTTTTTGAAGGGGTGAATTATTTTTGATCGACATCTTTTTCACCAGTGGCTCGACACGGTTACCAGACGGACCCATCCAATTCGAAAACAGCGTGGGTTTTTTTTCCCCCCAGGAATCAACAGGGAACAGACGATATCATATTATCATGATACTTAGGTGCTGATGTGGTTTGTATCGCGATTCTGCCAAAGTTCGAATAATTTAGAGGCTTATAGAGAAACTGCAACATTTTACCACCTCAAATGCGGGTATTAGAAGTAAAAAAAATTATGGCAATACGTAATTCATTACGTAAATTTAATAAATAATGTTGTTTAACGCTAAACTATTAAGAGCAATTTTGTAACATCAAAACATCAATATTAACATAAATTCAGATAAATTTCCTTTTAAAATATAATACTGTATACATTTGTTAGTACTGCAGAGAGAACACAAAGCGACCGTAGAGGAAAGACGGCTTGGGACGGTGGATTATTACCGTATTTACTCTACAGTACGTATACCAAAATAAAAACTTTACATTCTGTCTATACATTCTTTTATTTTTACGGGTAATGTATTTAGCCGAGTTTGAAATGAAATTAAAGCGTTTTGTGACCATGCTTGGGAGCATATTTTGGGTTTAAACTCTAAAATTTTTTTTTTGTCTTTCTTTTTTTTTTTTTTTTTCACATCCAAGATTTGCCAGTTTCATAATTCTCGGTTGCTGCGTCATAATGAGAGTTATTATAGATTAATCGTGGCCTCTTTCAATTGAATCACCCTGTAGTAGGTATAGCACTAATACTAGTACTAGTAATACACACAAAACACTAATGAGTACTACTACAACTAGTACTTTTTACTAGTAATATGTACGCATATGTACCCAGGCGCAGGCTCTGAGACGTGTCCCCCCCGTCCTATTAAATGCTCTTACTGCCACATTTTTAATAATAGGATTTATTTTTTGGAATAAGCTATTAATTTTTTTTTTAACCGTATTCCTGATGATTTGGTGACAGTGAGCTGCATGAAGGCATAAACCAGGCACAGCTATAGTGAATAAAATTGAATTAAACCATAAGGACTAGATTAGACTCACTGGAGAGAGACAGAGAGAGATTCATCAATCTACAAGAGAATACACCCAGAATACTTCATTTCACCATGGGCAGCGCATCAGATGGACAGATGGAGGGTGATAGTACGAGCAGAACTCTCAGACACACACACACACACACACACACACACACACACACACAGAACAGTGGGGTGGATCTAAAGCTCATCTCTAAATCAATCACGTACAGGGCATAAACAGAGGGATTTTCTCTCAAATATGCTATAGATCACATATACGCACACTCTCTCTCTCTCTTCTCACACTCTCACATACACACACACACACACGAGCCAGGAGGGGAGTGGTCTCTGTGTGACTGCTCACACTGCAGAGGAGGTCGAACTGCTGCAGTGCTGCGTGGGTAAGAGAAAGAAAGAGAGAGAAGAGAGAAGGAGAGAGAGCACACACACACACACACACACACACACACACACACAGTAGCCAAAAAGCCATGAGTCATGGAGAAAAGGTTCCTTATACACGGTCTCAACGAGGGGATCACAAAGCAGCAGTTAGATGCTGTTGGTCACATGACACGATACGAGAGACAGGCAGGTTCTCACCAGGGTCTCATTTCTCCCTTTTCCTGCAAAATGTCCACAATAATACCACCTTCATCATGCCTTAAAACTTTGTCCCTTTAGTGCAAGCTCATGTCCTCGAAAGTCACATCAAATCCTTTCGCTCTGGCCGAAATCAAGACTCTGATAAACATCTGGTCCAGAGGTTCTCAGTGACAAAATGGTGGCACACCTGAGAGCCCCGTCCTGACCATCTGCACTGGGTCTGTACTCAGAGATGATCATTGGCAAGTAGAGGGCGGAGCTTATAATCACAGGTTCGTTTACAGGAGTTCCTTCTGCACCACGATTCAGTTGATCGTTAAATCAGTGCAGAACCATTATTCATGTACATGTGTGCAAGACGTGCATTTATCTTTCACGGTGCTCTAGGTACAAGCCTTCGCATCATAAACATCCTGCTTCCTGGCATCACCAAAGAAGAAACAGGAAGTAGAATAACAAGTTGAACAAATCAGGAGATAAAGTGTTGGACTGCTGAACGGAAGGTCCCAGGTTCAAACCCCAGCAACACCAAGTTGCCACTGTTGGGCCCTTGAGCAAGGCCCCTGAACTCTCAACTGCTCAGATGTATAATGAGATAAAAACGTAAGTCGCTTTGGATAACGGCGTCTGCCAAACGTCACATTGTAATTGTAAATGAAAACAATCATTGTTGTCGATATGCGATTCGGATCGTGTCTGCAGTAGGGATGGGCATTTTTGTTCATATTTCATTTCGAGTAATCCACAGGTTTGAGAAACGAGTACTCGATTAATCGG
>JAQMYJ010000006.1:21425462-21438560 GCA_030014305.1 Clarias laeviceps | reverse complement strand
GCAGTTCTAACCTCAGCATCCTTCTACCAATATGCTCACAATCTCTCCTCTGAACATGTCCAAACCACCTCAATCTGCACATGTTCAGTGGAGAAATTATTTCACAGCATTGTACTTCGGTTTATCATTACATGATGCCTCGATCACACCCCTAAACAATTTTGCAAGCTAAGACATGCACTGATCACTGACAACATTTTACTTTAGACTACGCAGAACTTGCTCTTCAAGCCTGAACCCGGCCCATGGGTTCACAAAGGAGAGTAACCTTTAGAACATGAAAGTCTACAGCATATAATCTGTGTTGGGATATTTATATTTTGCTGCTTGGTTACAAATAAAAGTGTGGAGTAATTTGTGAGGCCTGAAGACGGCAGTAGAAAACTTAATCTGGGTAACACATAGATGAACTTGAGCTGTTGAGTTTTAAAAGTTAATTTATAAATTACTTTGGATAAATGTCTCAAAAATGTGCACTATACTAATTAGGTAATAATGTGTCATGATTTCAGAAGACTGAAAGCCTCAGACACACAGATGCGGAGTTTACCAGAGAGCAGCATGTAATCACTGAACACGTCAGATGGCGGAATTCTGGGCTGGCACTGTTTCACTGCCTCAGCAATTGTCCTGCATGAAAAATACAAACACACACATCAACACCAATACACACACATCAACACCTATATCTTGGGTTGTGTCTGAAACTCTTTTAACTTTTATAAATGAAATTTTTCTAAATTTTACTTCATTCTTTGTTAACAAATAAATAAATGCCTGTATCGTCAACAGAAAACAGTACAAATAATAACGATGTTTAATTGCATACAGTAGTAGTGTATGACTCCAAAGATGTTATTTACATAAGACATATTTATTTATGTTTATAAGACATACTGTTTGTTTGTTTTTTTATTACCGTATGTGGTCTGGTGTTGTTCCACAGCAGCCTCCGACGATGTTCACCAGCCCGTCTGTCGCGAACTCCTGTGTGAAGAGAGAAAATGCAAAGAAAGCAATATGATATGAATGTCTATTCATATTAAATTTGTTATATGAACTCTTCCCGAGATACCAAGTTCCAGTTAAATGCATTTTTTTGATCTGATGTTGTGTATCACTCTGAGGAAAATGTGTTCATTGTCTACTTAAATATATGCATAAATTATATTCTAATACGTAAATACTTAACCATTGCAGTAAACACGAAAAAACCATATCACTATACCGATCAAAACATAATCACATAAAAATAGTATCCTATACTTATTAATACATGATGTGATGATGTAATAACTCTCACAAGAATGTCTTTAGACAAAAGGAAAAAGAATCCCGATAAGTCAGCGTCGCTCAGCCTGTAGGTGCAAAATGTTACATAATCACAAAGCGTTTAATTAAATGCTGTGTTTAGCATGACGAGCAAAAAAATTAATCAAATCTAAACCTGGTAAATGAGCGAGGTCTTGACATACAAGTAGTATGCACTTTGTCTGCCGAGTGTCACCTGAGCCAACAGTTCTTCTGTCTTGCGCGCTGCGGGATTGTGGGTAATCGTCTCCCATGCTCAGTCTCGGTGCGCGTACGTCTCTCGTACAGTCAACATCCGTGTGCATGTGTACTGTTTACTATAACATTGTGACCAGGTGTGTACGTGTGTGCATAAAGCATTTTTTTTTTGCGTCCAAGTGTAATGATTGTTCTTCGGTAACTGTACAGCAACAACGGCCTCCGTGAAGAAAAAGGTTAAAAAGGCTGTAGCAGTGCGGGAGATCAATCTGTTTAATGAAAATGCAACGTCACACTTCTGCGAGATCCTCAAAAGGAGGCAAAAGAAAGAGGCGTTAGAGAAGATCCTTTTTAAAATCGCACAAAAAGAAAGAGATCCAGTGAGCCGACAGAGACTCTCTGTTAGTGTGTGTGTGTGTGTGAGAGAGAGAGAGAGAGAGAGAATGTCGCCCTGCACACTTCCTCCTTCGCTCCTCTCTCTTGTCTCAGTCACACCAGCTACAAATCTTTTCAAAAGGTAAAGTGCAGGTTTATTTGTTTTATTTTTACTGTATATTTTGTACTAATAATTTTTATATGAATATTTTTGGGTTGTGGATTAATCATCCGAGTTTCCATTATTTCTTATGAGGAACTTTGCTTTGATATACGAGTGCTGATATACAAGCACGATCCCAGAATGAATTATGCTCGCAATCCAAGGTTTATCTCTAGACTGGCTGTTTTATAAGGCATCAATGGCTGTTTAGTGATACTTTAAACACATCAGCTCACCTTTAAATGTATTGCGGTGCACTCTGGGGTTTCGTCATAGCCTCCGAAGGTGTTGGGGAGACCTTCAGAAAAGAAGGTAGAGGTAAATAAACCATGAAACACAGCTCAAGCGTAACCATACACAATAGAGGGGGATAATTACCTGCATTGGGGTAACATATGACGAAAGCCCCAGTGCTCTTCCCGATCGTTTCGATAAATGGCCTCATTTCAGTGGCTCCCAGAGCACAATTCAAACCAACACTGCAGGCAGGAGAGAGTTAGAGATGTTAACACGAAGACAGGAAGTTAAAAAAACAAATTGCATGCAAACACAGCAGAAAAAAGGCCACAATGCTCTGACCCCTTTTGAACAGTTTGGATAAACATGCCTGGAAAGAGCATTGTAATCTGAAGCATCTAATACCTGATTATTAGAGTTAAAGCTAAATTACTGCTTCAAGTCGGCACACTGTCAAAGTGGTTATTTAGCTCGCTGAGATGACAAGGAATTTGTAAACTGTATGATGTATGAGGAGTGTTCAAATCAAACCGGGACTTTTAATTGTGCAGAATAATAAAACAGTTATGTAAGTACCAACTCCTAACACTGAGCATTGTGGTCCTTTTGCTGATCGCTGGTGAATAACATGATTGGTTACGAAACGATGTGCATCACATTTTACATGTTAATAACAGAAACACAAATATTACTAATCACAAGGATAGTGTCTACCAATTATATTCTAATTTGAAATTTTCTGCACACATGACTAGAGTGAGGTAAAAGCCTGGTGTGTGAAAAAATAAATCATCATGCCCAACTGCAAAGAAGCCCAGAAGTGTATCAGACACCGGATCAGTGATAATGAATAATAAACTCCTCCAAGTATTCAATCATGAAATGTCAGGCTGAGCAGTAATGACTGCAGCTCTTACCAGAGTGGCTTTACATGAGACACACTGATGACAAAAGCCTCTCCGGTCTGCCCCGATAGAGTACGGCCACTCTTGTCCACAATAGTCCCAGAAATCTATAACAAACACATAGTCGAAGAAACCGAGGTGATATGAGGCCAGGACTGAATCCTGTATTCGGAAAATTATACCATGGCATAAAATAATATCAACATAAATAAATATATAGTCACATGTAGAATTTATATCTGCTCTCCACGCTCATCTCGCAATTAATTACTGAGAGTATACACACAGTCAAAAAAAGTGAGTACACCCCTCTAATTTCAGCCATTATTGTCAAAATAACTGGCAACAAAAGTGATAACAGCTGTACATCTTTAACCATGCAGAGTCACATGTCCTATTCATCATGTTCATGTGTTTGTCAGTGGACAAGTATGTCTCCGGGCCTGAACCCTATGTTGAGCACCTGTGGGGCGTCTTCAAGCGGAGGGTGGTGAAACGCCATGTGTCTCACATCCAGCAGCTCCAGCAGTGATATCATTATGGAGGAGTGGAAGAGGATCCCAGCAACAACATGTGCAACTCTGGTGAATTCCAGGCCCAGGAGGATTAGATAACAATGGTGCTCACAGAAAAGATTAACACTTTGGACACAGTTTTGACATGTTTACTTATAGTGTACTCATTTTCGCTGCCAGTTATTTAGACAATAAAGTCTGCATGTTGAGGTGTTGTTAGAGGACAGTAAATCTGTACCGCTACACAAGCTGTACATTGACCATTCTAAAGTATATGTAATTTTCATTTCTTATATGTCCATTGAGAACACAAAGTGGTTGCTGAAATGTGAAGAAAGTGTGCTCAGTTTTCTGAGATACTGTACGACTAAAACAAACACACACTGACAAATTCTAATAATACACCAAATATTTTTCGCCAAGCTATTAAAAACAATCTCGAAATGTTTTTTGTAATATACAAAGTATTACGTTCTGTACTTAAAACATTCTACACGTTCAATAAAACATTCAATTTCACATTAAAAAAATTCCAAATAGATAATATGTGTCTACTGTAACATTTAACCCTTTTATTTGGTCAGATATACTGTATATGTTTGTGTAACATACCTGACTAAAATCCAAAGACAAATATTACTTTGTACTGACTGATGAGTCGACTGGAAACTTTTTGTGGGAATTTTTTAATCTAAAACTCAGACCTTTTGGCAAGTTTCCTATCAAGTCATTGGACCAAGGTTAAAAAGTCAGATTTTAAAATAGTAGCACTCAAAACGTCTTATATAAATGTTTTAAATATGAAGAATAAAAATAAAAGAATCAAAAGAGCAGAGTAAAGCTGAACTTCTGTTCCAACTCTGTTTTGTAAATCAATCCTCCCTGGTTTGGTTTATGTAAGACTGACCTGAGGTTTTCTCATTGGTGTAATTATTAAAGCCCTGGCTGTAACATTGATAAGTTTTTCCCACTCAGTACTAAACAGCTCCTAAAGTCCCTAAAGGTGAGATTTTTTTTTTCTTTGCCTCATGGGAACAAGTCATTATCGGCTGTATGCACACCTCACTTTAACCACAAAGCAAATTTAAACAAAAAACACTAAATACATAGAAAGCCTTCAAAATAAAAAGCCTGACATGAATTTAAACCTGAACAGATAAATCACTTGTTCCCACGATATGATCATTGCAGGCACAAAATAACAACACACCCAAACATAAAATACAAAGACACAGAGAACAAAAGTAATAATAGTGTTTATGGAGTGTGTGTGTGTGTGTGTGTGTGTGTGTGTGTGTGTGTGTGTGTGTCCTATTGACTAATAAAGCTCTAATGAAACACCTTTTCTGTGGTTGGTTATAGGAGTGAAGCAAAAATGTTTGTTCTTTTAAGAAACACATAAGTAAAAATAACTCCAATACTTACAAATATGGGTCTTCGTTCGTACGACTCCTCAAACAGTTTATCAATAGCAAACAGGGCAGCCTTAAAATGAAAATAAATAATTAGTCTGTGAAAAAAAAAAATTGTGTGATGATGTTTGTTTTGGCCATTATATTGCAACAGTGATAATTTTATTTGTATTCATATAATTACAATCTATGTACTGTACATACTCTATACATATACACTACAGCTCAAAAGTTTGGGGTCACTTGCAAATTTCTTTGTTTTTTTATTTAGTGATTTATTTTCTACATTCTACAACAGAACTGGGGATTTCAAAACTATGAAATAACACATATGGAATTAGGTAATTAAGGGTAATTACCCCATCAAGCACCGTGAGACCAAAAATTACCTCTGCTACAGAGGAGAAGTTCACTTACTGTAGAGTAACCAGCCTCAGAAATCACCAATTAACAAACAGCACCTCAGATTAGAGCAGTTATGAACTCTTTACAGATCATAAGTAGCAGATACTACTGTTCAAAGGAGATTATTGTATATTTTGGATGCCTTCAGTATTGCTTTACAATCAATGTATAAGGAACTAAAAATCAAAAATGACCATGGAGTTAGAAGGTGATCTCAAACTTCTCTTCTGAGCGGTAGTATACATTCATATACACAGCACATATTTTGCTACATTAATAAGTTGCATGATAAAACAAATGAGTGTGTGTATATGTTATTGAGAGAGAGAGAGAGAGAGAGAGAGAGAGAGAGAGGTCTACCTTTGCATTAGCTGTATCAAAGATGGTTTCCACCATCAGGATATCACAGCCTCCATCCAGCAGCCCTTGAACCTGCTCCGAGTACGCCTCCACCAGTTCATCAAACGCTACGCCAAACACACACACACACACATATATATAAAATTAAACAATATCACAAGTGGGAGTGCTGTTTTATGTAGCCAAAAGGTGTGGAGAATAAACCATGGAGGTGTTGGACAGTCCTGAGAAACTACGAGATTTACATTATATTTCCACTTATTCCTCTTTAGAGTATCAGCTCAGTTAACTTCTGGGTTCTAGGGTTAAATCCCAAATAGCATTTTAACGGAAAGCTTGTGAGCTAGAGTGTACTGTACAAGTAGTGCGCATGATCAGGAGTTGGAGAGTGACTTGGAATTCAGCCTTTGTGTTTAGCTTTGTAGTCATAAATAAAAGAACATTAACGGTTCAGGGGCGATTCGGAAAAACTTCAAAGCAGTTACTAAGGAGTCAAAGTGCTGTTTAAGATGACAACATTATCCGATGTATTTGTTTTTTTTCACACAAATGAGAACTAATGTATAACTTATAGACTTAAGATTTCATACACTTCCATTTTAATTCTATTTTATCAGCAACCTTGTACATATTGTAAATATTTCAGCTAAAGTTTTTCTATATTTGTATAACTTTCTCTTCTTTCATATTTTATTTCTCCATTTCAATACTGTACACTATTTTCTTTTTACATTTTAGGTCACAGGTGGTTGTATAAGCACTTCACTGCAGATTATACTGTATATGGCTGTATATGTGACTAATAAAATTTGACTTAGAAATATGATTCTTGCTCAAAGTGCTACCTTGACTGGTTTGTCATCCAATCAGACTGCTCGGAAATAACTGCTGTCTACATTTTTGTTTTAAATTCTCACACAAAGCACCGACACACCCACACAAAGTAGTACCGATAATACAGATATTTGAGTATGATGTTGTATGCATGACGTCCCATAAAGAAAGACTTAAATGTGTAATAATCTCTCATGTTGATCTGCACCGAGTGAAAAACATTATTTTTATTTTATTAGGTTGAAAGCGACATCTTTCTATAGATGTGTGCTCATAAAGTCGTTATACACAAAGGACAGGGCTGTAGTTAATATTTTTAGGTAGTCATTTACATATAATAACTATCTAGTTATTATTGTTCTTTGTGCTTATCTTTATTTCAATGCACACTTTCTCTGTCACTGGACTCCTGACAAGTGAAGGCATTTATGTGCACGTTTTCAGCTCGACACACTCTTATGCCACCTTCATGTTCTGCTTTACGGTTTAATTACAGTACATTACATTGTAACAAAACAAATCACAAACCAAGTGAAAGCATCTGAATTGGATTTGACACCTGGACTAACAAGTCTGAATACTAACAGGTGTAAAAAGCATGTTTAAACAGACAAGTACAATTTTATAATTTTTATTTTATTTTTTTACTTAAATGCTAAATTAAGGACAATGTAAAATGGAGATAGCTCAGTTTAATTTTGGTCTGCCATAAAGCAAGATGAAGTATTACAGCACTTTTACCAATCTAATTAATACTTCCTGAAGTTTGCTCTAGAGTCTAAACAGTCATAGCTTTGAGAAAGTTTCTTATTAAAGGTTAATCTGACATTATGGCAGGACGAAGAACGTCCAAACAATCTTTCTTTATCTCAGGATTCCAATACTGATTAAGTGTGCTTTAGCAAGCTGAGAAAAACAGTATAACGTACTGATGTTTCTGAAGTCAGGTCTTTCCACTGACGGGGACACAGAGAGAGTTCTGTTGGTCGGCCCTACAGCTCCAGCCACGTACCGTTTAACACCTGAAAACAAAAGCATAAATCAAATATGTTTTAATTAATAATGGTCCTAGTAATATTAGCAAAATGGAGAATGAAAATATGCAGCAGGGCTAACATCAACCAATTAAAGAGTTTTAGAGAAACCCAACAATATCACAGTCGACTGTTGTTAATTGGGCAGCCCTTATAATAGAGATATGGAGAGAGGAAAAAACTAACTATTCAGTTATGCATGTCTTTTTCATAGTGTTTCTTGTATCAAAATCGACTTTTTAAAACAAATTGCTAATTTATACAGTAAGTCCCCGACATACAAACATTTGAGTTACAAATTTCCACAGATACAAACGGACCGTGGATCTATGAACATTCGTAGATGCGAACAAATCACGGAAGTATCTCACATGTGTTGTATGAAAAATAGACACTGCAGTGTTGGACACCTCGAGTGACTGACTGCCTGATGTTCTGTGAGGTTTCACGTGGGCTGGCAAAAATATTTAACATGTTTGCACAGATTGATACAGATTGAATCGGGACCTACAGTAGGTATCATGATAATATCGTATCGGGTGATCCCTGGTGATTCCCATCCCTACCTTCACAATAACATCACAACTCATTTTACTGTATACATTTTTATTTCCTCCAAAATATAACCTCAGTGGTGATCATAATTCTACCTGTCTGAGTGGAAACATCATCCGCAGCCTTCCGGGCTAACTCCGCCGACGCCTTATTAAGCTGATAGGCCTGCGTAGATCAAACAAAATCAGAAAATTTCTCTAAACAAAGCAGTGTCCATACAGATAATCAAGACAATCCACTGCAAGGCATAATTCTCAAGTAAGTATAGCTTATGAGAGAAGGCTTAAACCGGCTCGAGCTCAACAGAAGCTCCGAGAGTCATACCAGCTCCTCGAGTCCGTAGTCTGCCTGAGCAACCCGTGTACTGCTAAACGTGTTCGTCTCTACGATATCTGCTCCAGCAAGCAGGTACTCCTGCAGTCACATCAGGGAGAGAGAAAATAATGAGTAGATTGTGAAAGTTTGCATAAAAACCATTTAAAACTATTTAATAACTAAAGCCATGGATAAGTCTTCTTAGACTTAAAGCAAGAAACAAAGCAACAAAGCATATATATTTAAAGTGTGGAAGCAAGAAAAAACAAATGAAAGAAAGAAGAAAAAGAAAGCATGTACTTAGAAAAGAAAAAAAAATGCAGGAAAGAAAGCAATAAAAGAAAGCATGCAAGCAAATAAGAAAGAATAATGAAACCAAGGAATGAAAGTAAAGAAAGCAAAAAAGAAAGAAAATGTGTTGGAAAGAAAAGAAAAACAAACAAAAGAAAAAAAGGAAGGAAATTCAGGCAAGCAAACAATAATGCAAAAAAAAAAAAAAAAAACGAGAAAGAAAGAAAGGCAACAAGAAAGAAAAAAGCAAGAAAGACAGACGCTGCAGCAGGATGATCCAGACAATTTTGCAACAGCTGAGCAGAAAATGTAAAAATCTTTAAAAATAAATTGATAAAAATCTTCACACTTTTTGAATATGAGCAAGATGATTGTGAGGTTTTCCAGTTTATTCGGGACACACATGGACACTCCAAGCCACAGGAGCAACCCCTGATCCTCACCTTGTGGATGGCATAGATGACCTCAGGCTTGGTGATGCTCAGCAGGTCGTTGTTGCCCTTCAGGCTTCGTGGGTGATCTTTAAACTCCTGACCCCGGAAGTCGTCTTCCTGCAGGTTCCTCTGCTGAATCATCGTCCCCATTCCTCCATCCAGGACCATGATCCTCTTCTGTAGCACATCTCTGAGCTCGGCCTCTAGAGAAGCAGCTCCTGGATCTATCGTATACAACACACACCATAACACACACACCATAACACAACACAATGCAAACCAAAACCTCTTTTACATCAAAACAACACTGGATTAATAAACATCATATTTTTTTATATTTCTTGTCTTTATGACAATAAAAACATAAAAAAAAAAATATGGCATTTAGAATGTCCTGACTCATTATTTTAATTGTATTTATTATTTTTTTTTTTTTTTACTGGATTTTCATCCCTAAATTAGCTTTACACACAGACTGACCGGTAGAATAAAGTTATACACACAAACCTAAGGTCTGACTGTGCCTAACTAACCACACACACACACATACATACACACTTACCTGTTCCTGCCTCAAACTGAACTGTCGGTCCCATTTTTCAAAGCGTTTATTCCTAAAAGCACCAGCAGAACTTCAGTGAGGATGTTTAAACCCGTACAATATGAATTACCCCCTAGTTTTGCCCCCGGCTCGGTCCATACACCCCGATCCAACTAACGCGTAAACGGATTAAAGCGTCTGTCTACTGCGCATGCTCGACTCGACGCATGCACACGTACTGGTTTCTGCGCATGCGTGAACACCACAGGTCCGTCTCGTACGCATGCGCATAGCTCTTTCCGGGGTATTGCACCATGCTCCGCCGTGTAATACTGTACTCTTAGCATAGGGCGAAAGTTATTATAGAACCGACCAGGTCCTAATGTTAGACGTGTGTGCTGTATGCAGTCTATCATCAGCAAGGTTGCTAACTCCGTGAAATAGATGTAAGGGACGGTTTATGGCTTAATTCACGAGAAATCTCACCCCGGTTTGATATGAATACCCCTGAAAACCGCGGTTGAAAAGTCATGGTTTAACTTGAACACCCACAAAAAGTTATGGATTAACTTGAACACGCGCTGAAAAGTCTCGGTTTGACTTAAATATCCACATGAAAAATCCTAGTTTGAATTGGAGAAACACCACCATTAAAAGTCCCGGTTTAACTTGAACAACCCATGAAACGTCCCGGTTGACACTTTATGACATATTGGCATCACATTTTACTATAAAAATCCGTATAGTTTATGTTTATATTTATGTTATATTGTATATAATTTATGTCATCGTCTTCTTAGTCTAATTTTTATTTTGTATCTACTTATTATTTTAGTCTTCATCTTTTTTTTCCTGCACAGTCTGTAGGTTGTTGCAATTGCATTTCACTACTGTTGTACTTGTACAACCATGTATGTGACAAATAAAATTCTTGATTCCTGAATCACCCCCCTAAAAAGTTTGAGATTGACTTGAACTTAAAATTTTTATATAGCATGTATTATTATTATTATTATTATTATCATCATCATCACTCACTCATCGTCTATACTGCTTTATTCTGTATACAGGGTCGTAGGGGACCTGAAGCCTATCCCAGGGGACTTAGGGCACTTAAGGCAGGGTACACCCTGGATGGGGTGCCAATCTATCGCAATCACATGCTCTCATACTCTCATTCACACACTATGAGCAATTTGGGAATGCCAGTTAGCCTAATCAGCATGTCTTTGGACTGTGGGAAGAATCCGGAATACCCGGAGGAAACCCACCAAGAACGGAAATCGAACCAATTATCCTGGAAGTGCAAGGCCACAATGCTAACCACTAAGCCACCAAACCACATATTCCTCTTATTATGATTATTATTACTCATGAAGTAGATATTATTTTTTACTCAGGTTTACATTTAGTTGTCTAGTAAAAAATAATCACAGTGTGTCTATCAGTTATTGCAGACTGAGTTGCCTGATTTCCTCAACTTTATATTCTGCTCTGTGTCTTGCATTTTGCTGTAATTTTTGTTCTGGCACTGGCACCTGATCTTAACCCTTGGTCGGTGTCTTTAGTGTCTATGGCACCCTGGGCGAACTCCTATTCAGTATCCTGGGAAAAGAAAGAAAACAGTAAAAAAAAAACTTGCCTTAAGGTTGCTAACATTATGGCATGAAACACTGGATATGAAATAATATCTAATGTGATGTAAGCTAATGACACAGCAAAGCACGTTAAACACAAGTGTTACACTCATTTATATTTTACCAAGTACATAATGTTATAAAGAGATAACAGCTGCATATCTTTTTTTTAATTAACTTTGTTTTTCTCTTTTTCAATGGCTTTGACTTTTTTTTTTTTTTTTAAATCGATGATTGTTAGGAAATTTCATCTATCATTCAAGACTGTATATGAATTATGGTTATATATAATTCATAATGATTTTACACAAATCACTACCTGATTTGATGTGAAACTGTACAGTATATACACTATTGTGAAAAAATATTGGCTCACTCTTCTTTGCAGAATTATTTCAATTGACTACGCCACACCAAAACCTTAATTTTGTAAATTTGTGTAATATTAAAATTTATTTGATGATGAAAAACTGATGGGAGATACCCTTTTCACAGCACTGTATTCACAGCATTATGAATAAATTGCGGTTTATTGAGTGGCATTTTGTAGTGTAAGTGATTTTACTAATTGCATTGCTGTATAAAGTTAGATGTGCACTTTTTTCCTGCTCTTTCCTGCAGTTGACCTGTAGTGATGTCCACTAACCCCCTCCCAGCCCATCTTGTACTTATAAGTGAGAGAAAATAAATCACGCAAACGTTATCATGATTCTGAACTTTGCCTTCCCCTGCACACTCAGTACCGCCTCCCCGGCAACATGCTGCCCTGGGTCACACTGAACTCTGTGTTGGTTGAGGCAATTGACAGACAGTCTAATAGAAAGAAGGTGTTTGGTTTTATCCACTGACTTGTTTGTTTCTAAAGGACTTCTAATGAACAGAGGCTAACAGACTGTAAAGACAACCCTTGTTTCTGAATGTTGATAAAACAAAAGAGATGGTTGTTGACTTCAGGAGGACACGGAGCAACCACTTTCTGCTGAACATCAACGGCTCCTCTGCAGAGATCGTCAACAGCATCAAATTCCTTGGTGTCCACCTGGAGTGGAACCTTACCTGGTCCCTTAACACCAGCTTTCTGCACAAGAAAGCCCAAACAGCGTCTTTTCTTCCTGAGAAGGCAGAGGAAGGCCCAGCTTCCACCACCGATTCTCACCATCTTCTACAGAGGGACTATCGAGAGCATCCTGAGCTGCATCATTGTCTGGTTTGGGAATTGTGCCATCTCGGAGCGCAAGATAGCTGATAGTGAGGACAGCCAGAAAGATCATTGGGGTCTCTCTTCCCTCTATCAAAGACATCTACACCAGACGCTGCAACTGCAAAGCCACCAGCATTGTGGCTGTTCGAATACACCCATCACACTCACTCTTCATCCTTCTGCCATCTGGAAAAAGGTAATGAAGCATTTGGGCACACACATCCAGACTGTGTAACAGCTTCTTCCCACACTGGACTGATGATAGCACGCACGCACGCACGCACGCAATTATGCAACACACTTACTCCTTTATGCAACACACATGGTCCTGCATACTACACTCTATTTCATACATAAGACACTTCGTTCAAAAAT
>JAQMYJ010000006.1:21393381-21409772 GCA_030014305.1 Clarias laeviceps | reverse complement strand
TGTAGAAAGAAATAAAAATCAGGAACCATCATGGAGTTAGAAAGTGACCCCAAACTTTTGAACGGTAGTGTATGTATGTGTGAGATCTCTCTCTCTCTCACTCACACGCGATCGTTTAGTCCGGGGGTGGGGTTGGGGGAAGCTCTCGCGATCGTAGGCAGAGGATCAAAGAATGTAGGCCCTCCAAAATAGACAAACGAAAATACATTGTTGATAAGCGTCGCAAATTGTTTTGGGCTAGGGGCCCGTATGCACCCCAAGGGCCCCTGGGCAGCGGCCCCACTGGCCCGGTCCATAATCCGTCCCTGGTGTGTGTGTGTGTGTGTGTGTGTGTTGACATTTGTGATGTACAATAGGCCGCAGATGCTGAAAGAAAAGCATCACACTATGACGTTATTCAATGTGATGTCACTGAACGTGTCACTGAATATAATGTCACTCAATATAATGCCACACAGAAAGTTATTAATAATTTTTCAGCGTAAGTTTAAGACATTATCACGGCTGAGTCGTTTGAGATATCAAAAATCCCTCTGCAATTTTGTGTCCTCAATGTCTTTAGATCACATCGAACCTGTTTGGTGATGATCGTATAGATTCCCTAGGAAGAGAGTATCAAAATCCATCGGGTGCATTTTTGCGAACGACCCAAAATAACCGGCCTCCAGGACATGCAGTGCGAAAGTTGTTCGGCTCAATGAGCTCTAAATGTGTACTGAGTTTTGTGTGCCTATGTGAAAGTGTGTATGAGCTATGCAGCAAAATCTCATGTGACCTAAAATAACCTCCTGTTGAGTTGAGCCCAGGACATGCATGCATCCTAATGGCTTTTTCCCCAAAAAGCCCAATAGGTTGGAAAAGAAAATAATCCTTAGGAAAACAAGAGGGTCCTGCACACCCTATAGTGCTTGGGCCCTAAAAAACTAAAAAAGGGACACAAGTTTACTGAACTCTAACACATGCTTATGTAACAACATCATGCAACACTTTCCGCTACTTCTACTGCTTCAGATAAACACTATTTAGTGTCTAATTATTTTTATTACATATTACTCTGAGTGGATGAGTGTGTGAGAGAGAGCGAGAGAGAGAGAGACCAGCAGGTGCCTCGCACACATTAAAGGTCACATTTATAACCTTAGAACAAAAGTAAGCTCACACATTCTGCCAACTGAAGATCTTTAAATACACCGCATGCTGCACATCGTATCGAGCATCAAAATACTTCTATATGATGTTAACAAATACATCAGGATCTTCTTATTTCACATTTCCGTATCAGGACTGTAAATATTAGTGTATTATTACAGCAGCCTATTTAAAGCTATTAGGTTCCTTAAGAGGATTTGTCTTGTTGGCTTTTCTGTTCTTAATAATACTACAACTAGCTTGATAAGAAGTGTTTATTCAACTGGCAACTTTTAAACCAGACATCTAGGTCCACATTACAAGCTACTTTTTTTGGTCAGATCAGATTTGCATGTCATGACGGTTCACATTCATTACTATAAGTGACTTTTATCTGACTCGAAAGTATCTGACTCGTCTGTCCTCTGAAATGGCTCGTGTGTCCACTTCAATATGACAATGCTCACATTATCTATCATTAAAACATGTCATATTTGTGCGGCCACTCATTAATTTCTAATTCTTTTCATTTTTGCAGGAGCTCAAAATAGGCCATGCAACAATCGTAGATTATGAACAATAAACCTTTCTTCCAGAGCGAACACAATATCCATGGTGCATATCACATCTGTTTAGTTGTGCTGAAAATTTTAAGACATACAGTACAGTAGCAAGCTGTTTTATGATCCAGAATTTACTTTACGAGTCTCGCTCATGTTCTCCAACAATTCTAACAATACGCAGCTTGCATTTCTTCTTTGTTGTTTAAGAGCACAGCAGCAGAGCTGATAATGCAGAAGGGTTATGGGTTATATAATAAGAAATCAGGAAACAGGAAACTTTACATTACATAAATGACACATCATAAACAATGTGGTTTGCAAAATAGAGTGGAAAATCAGGGAGGTTTAAATTTAATTTATCAAAAGGAAAGCTCCTCAATACTGTAAATATGCTGAAATCCAAAGAACATACAGCTCACATACATTTTCATTTATGGCAGATGGACTTAAATAAAGTGATTACAAAAGTGCTTTGAAGTCTCTATCATTAAATACAATTCACTTGGTTCACTCAGCTGTTCAGACATCTAGACGAAGTTTGTTCTACAACCTACTGTAGGTGCCAGAATAGAAGAATCCTGGTGCATATTTGTACCTGAGAGATGCTGGAGTATTGGATGGAGCGTGATGCATTGTGAAGTGTAATAAAGGCATTGAGTTGGGTGCTGGCCCATTTTTGGCTTTGCAGGCAGGCATGAGTGTTTTAAATGTCATGCGGGCAGCTACTGGAAGCCAAGAGTGGGAACAAAGTAATAGGATGGTGTAGGAAAATGTAGGAATGTTGAAAATAAGTTGCTGCATTCTGCATCAGTTGCAGAGGTCAAATAGTGCACAGTTTCAGACCTTCCAGGAGTGAGTGGCAGTAGTCAAGTAGAGATGTCAAGAGACTCTGTGGCTAGGAATAGACAAATCCTCTTGCTATTGCTGAGAAGAAATCAACATGAGCATGTCAGCTTAGCAGTGTGAAAGAAAAAGGACAGTTGATTGTTCGCGGTTGCCCCAAGGTTGCTTGCTGTGACCAACAGTGAGATCATAGAGTCATCTAGGGAGATGATTGGCAGGAGTGGATGATTCACCTGGAATGAACAGCAGTTGAGGTTTGCTAAGATTAGGTTTCAGTTGATGAGCTACCATCCATGATGACATGTCCGTCAGACATGCTGAGATATAAGGGTGAGTGTGAGAGTGTCTAAGAGAGGAAAGGAAAGGGGAGCTGAGTTTGAGCCACATAGCAGTGAAATGAAAACACAGAGGCGGATATAAGTTGCCACAAATGTGACTTAAGTTGCCAAAAAAGTAATATTCCCTGAAATGGTGAAAAATAAAAATTAATACGAAAATGCAAACATTTTTCTAAGACCGCCATTCCCCAGCTTTCCACACAATACAGCAAGAAGAGCAAAAAAACATAGAACAAGATTGGCTGTCAGTAACCTTTGCATTTCCTGCATTTTAAATACCCTAATATATATGGTTTTCTTTTTATTTGTGATTACATTTCCTTGCATTACTATATTTTCATTAATTATGAAACTAGATTGTTGCTCTGTTCAGATTGTGATCCAGCAGGGGGTATTTCATAAATGAATATAATAATAATAATAATAATAATAATTAAAGGACTTCTTTCAAAAAAAGCTAGAATTTATTCGTAGTAATCCTGAGATATTTCACTATACGGTATTTCATCTATAATGAACTGGCATCAAAAAAAATTTCATGGAACGACTTTTACTGATTTTCTTGACATCATGACATACCAATATGCTCATATATCACTGCACTGTTTGCAAGTTTACAAACTTATTAACACATCCTGGATGGCAGAGGTCAAAACCATGATCAGGTCAGCTTTAAAACCTTTTTAAATTATCTACTTCAAAATAACAAGCTGATGTTATTTCTGTTTAGAAGGACTGGAAGAACAAGACGTGGCCATACTTGAGTTCCTGTGCGATGGCGGCGATCTGCTCCACTCTGTCCTGATGTGCGGCGAGGTCACTCTCGAATGCCTCGTGCTTCCGGAGCAGCGCACGCACCTCGGTCAGAGAGGCCCGCTCGTAGTCCTTTAGAGTCAGGAGCGCATCTTTACCTGTGTCCAAACACACGCATTCCACACACAGAAAGCATAAGACTGCTCTTTTGAAACACAAGAATAAGTGCTCCATGAGAGAGAGAGAGGTGCTGGTGTAAGATATAATCAGGGAAATTATTTGTATCCACTTTAATTTAATATTTTTATGGATGCTTTTAAACACTGTCTCCACTCCATTAAAAGTAGGAGCCCTCCATTTTAATTTCCACTTGAGTAAAAGTACTTCAGTTGTACATACAATATTATTTTCTTTGAATTATTTTGCTTAACAGCGGCATCCAAAAGTGTGCTGGAGCTTGAGTGGTGCACCATTATCACGACAAAATAAAGAAGCAGCATGAACAGGTACGCATTTATATTAAAAAAAACAAAAAAACAAAACATGGTGCACTGGCCTTGTTACTGCTACTTCTTACTGCTCTGCTAATCTTGAATGCCTGATTATTAAGTGCAAGCCCTTTTCTTTACCATGTGAGTGCACATGTATTGTAGTGGAAGCCATAAAATAATTCAGTACTATTATTAATGATCTGCGGACTGTGGAGCCTTTATCGTCGCTGCAGATTTTAATCAATGCAATTTAAAGATTGTTCTGCCAAAATTTCAACAGAAGGTCTGCTGCTTCACTACCTAAGTTCATGTCTATCCGAGTGTGTCTGAGTCACAACCCTCCCCCACATCAGTCAATCTGACCATCGTTCCTTGTTTCTGTTGCCCAAGTACTCTCCAGTCATCAAAGGTGTAAAACTAATAATCAGGACTGGATGGATGGGGCTGACTATATACTCTCCAGCAATAGTTCTCACATACAGACTGAAGTCAATTTCCTGCTCAGACCACCTCTGTCTCAGACACCACCATCAACATCAACTCTGTTCTGGATCACATTAACAAGTGTGTGAACTAAGTGATGTCGTGTTTAAACAGTGTCCGACCTTCCGTGTTCAGGTACGATTAGCTTCTTTATCTGATTCGTTCCATACCCGAGTACGCTGTTACTCTTCAAGTGGACTCGGGGACGGTTCCTGAGTCCGGAATGAATGAGTTCTCATTGATCAAAATCAACCAGACTTGGTTTTAAGTGTGTTACTGGAAACGATCCCTATTGTGAAAACTCCCTTGAAATCAGAGTTGAAGTGGATTGAGGAGCATTTCAACGCCGCTGACCCAAGATGCAACTGACAAGTTATTCAGACTCCAGACCACCCAGTGGGGCCCCCAAATCGGCTCTGCTTCACTGCCTGACAAGCTCAAACTATTCTGCGTTCATTTTGAAAAGGGGAACATGGAGCTTGTACTCAAGGTGGAGTTATTACCAGGTGAACATCCACTCTCACTCTCCACCTCTAAAGATGACACCACGGTGATAAGCCTGATCAGAAGTCAAGGTGAGACAGCTTATAGGGAGGAGATCCTGCAACTAGTGGCAGGGTGTGACTGCTGCAACTTTCATACTGTACATAAGACACTCACACCCCTGTACATATAAATCCATAACCTTATTTAACTACAGTACATTTGTTATTTTTTGCAAATATATCACGTATGTCCTACTGGTTAGATGCTAACTGAATGTCATTGGCTTTGTACACATACTTTGCAAAATGACAAAGTTAAATCTAACTTAATCTAATCTACATAACTGGGTGTCAGGGATGACACTATCAATATGAACGTTTTATAAATGTGTCTATATGCCACAAACCTCTGCTGATAAAGAGTAAGTTGTGAATGCATTAACAAATCCATAACAGCGCAGTATTGAGAGCTTTCTGCTAATTTTAATCTTGAAAATGTGATCTCACACATTCATGATAGACATGTGCGATAAATTCCTCAAAGCGATTTTTAAAAGACTACAGTCTGCTAGGGAAATGGCGAGACCAGCTGAATCCCCGTGGATTGTTGTCAGGTCCTTCAAGCATCACAGACGGCGTAGAGAGAAAAAGCAGAAATGGGGCTGCAGAGCGGCTAAAGAGACGCACCGCTACTGAGCATTTTCCTCTCTAACGTTCGGTCCCTTGTCAACAAAATGGACAATATGGATTTGCTGCTAGTGACTAATAACACGGGACTGCTGTGTGATAGTGATTACAGAGAGCTGGCTTCACTCAGCTGGTTTGCCAACAGTCATTTTATATACAGACACTTCACTCCTGATTAAGTGGCAATGTCAGGCATGTATAGACCCCTTTATCTACCTATAGAACTGACAGGAGTGATTGTCACAGCTGTATACATCAAGCATGTGTAAAGACTGTATTAAGTTCACTCAGTACGTGATATGCGCCACCAGGGGAAATTGATCATGTGTATTTCATTGTAAAAGACTTTCAGACTATCTATCACTGCTCCTCATGCCAGCATATACTGTACCCACTGCAGGAGAAAAACTCAGCCTGATATTAAATCCATCAAACTCTGGCTGGAGGCAGCAGCACTGTTTCACAAACACTGTCTGGAATATATTTGTACAAGAGCACTTGGAGGAATTTACAGAAACTGTAATGTTTTACTCTCATGTCTGCCTGTGTGGACACTGTCACTGTGAATACGTGCATCCAGGTTTTTCCAAATCAGAAACTCCGTGCAAATAAGGAAGTACAGTTACTCCTCAGGATGCGGGACACTGCATTCAAGTCTGGGGGACAAGGCCTGGTACAACATTGCGAGAACGGACCTAAAGAGGGCCATCAGGTAAGTCAAACAGGATTACATATGGTGGATCAAGAATATTCATAAACAACCATCCACGACAGGCTTGGCAGGGAATTAAGCACATCAATAACTATAAGGGCAGCAAGCTCTCAATGACCAACATGGATGCATCGCTGGCAGAGGAGCTAAACTGCATCATTGCTTGCTTTGAGCAGAGCAGGCCTTCGGACACACTGCCTTCATATGCCACCGGCAATCACCCACTCACAGTACAAGAGTGGAATGTAAAGCGGGTGCTCAGAGGAGTAAACCCGAAAAAGGCTGCTGATAGGGTATCTGATAGGGCCCTGATAGGGTATCTGGGAAGGTACTCAAAATATGCGCTGGCCAGCTTGCAGGTGTGTTTACAAACATCCCATCCTACCTCAAGACTCCCATCATTATTCCTGTCTGAGTAAGAAGCTGCTGGACACCTTTTACCGCCCCATTGTTGAGAACATCCTGATGTATTGTATGACTGTGTGGTATGCCGGATGCTCAGCAGCAGACAAAAAGGCTAAAACCCTTAAAATCTGCTCTCATCCTGGACATTTACACTTTGAACTGATGCCCTCTGGAAGATGCTACTGGTGTCTCAACACCAAGACTAAAAGACTGAAAAATAGCTTTTTTTCCCCAGAGCAATAATGGGTTTAAACCACTCAGTACACTTGTAATTACAGTCTGATGAACACTGTGGCACTTTTATCACTTTTATATGTGCATAGATTTAAGCTGTGTGGTTTATATTTCTATTTGTGTGAGCGGGTCGTATGTCTCCAAATTTCATTGTATTTTGGATAAAACAATGACCATAAAGGCATTTATTATATTAAGTCTCTGGGATAGTAAATTATAAGAAGTGACCACCATCTTCATCTTGTGTTGAACCGTCAATATGGCAAGATCTACAAAGCGACATCACTAATTATGTCACTTCCACAAGTTCTATAGACATTTACAGTAGGATGTAGTGACGTAACAGTAAAGTGCATCCACAGTAAAGTAAAGATACATGAAACGTGTTCTTAAGTACAGCATTGAAATGATTGTACTTTATTCCTATCTACAACTGCTTTCAAATACTGTAATATGTTTCTTGAAAATTCATGATTTCATCTGGATGATCATGCTTAATACAAACTTGGGCAGCAAAATAAATAAATAAATAAATAAATAAATAGCCACCCGCAGTGATTTAATTTGTGTCTCACATACAGTATACTGGCTGAGATTTACTGACACGTGTCATAATAATTTTGCAAGCCCTTATCTTCCTCCTTATCATCTTTTATTGCTGTATGTTTGCGAGCTGTTAGAGAGTTAGAGACCCCAACAAGCTCAAATCAACAGAATATCAACCTTTACTCATAGTATTTATGCAACTTAATGTCCGTTTGCACAATGTCCGACCATGTTGCTTAAGTGCTTCCTTAAGCTTATAATTCAATTTTATTTGTATAGCGCTTTTAACAATTATAACCCAGCTAGAGAATGGGACGAACACAACAACATCCTGTACACAGTGAGTGTCTCACATTAGAAAACAAACACTATGAATAAATGTTTTTAAGGTTGAAATTTGCAACATCGTGTTGATGTCATTTGGTCAACGGTTTCCCAAAATCATTGGTCCAAAGTCATTTTATCAAAGTAATTCTATGTTTGAAAAACAACGTAATACCAACCAATGTTTATAATGCTGTAAAAAAATTTGTAACATTGTGTTCTTCAAAAACATGTAGGTCTATAGTGCTGAGTGTCTATTAGAACTTTATGGTATTTACAGTAATTATATTAGAATCAGGTGCTTTTGTGTACAGTAAGTGTGTACAGTAAGACACACCCTAACCTTTAGCCCAGGTCTCGTGGGTCGATGATTTCTGCCGGAATTTCTCAGCCAGATGGTCCAGACGCTCCAGGCGTCGAAGTTCATTCAGCAGCCACTCTTCGTAACCTTTCTCAGCCTGCTCCAAACCCTGCCATGCACCTGCAATGTCCTACAAAGAATCAGATAACTTGTTAAACATGATAATCACCTTCACACAGGACTTGTCTTATAAATGTAAGATCCTATGCTCTTACACCAACTGTGTTTTCATTAACTCCCTCAACAGCTTGAAGAATTCAAGATCGGCAATTAAGACTATACCACATACATACAGTATGTATGTATCCAATATTAATATTTGCAATTTGTTACAGCATGTGATATGCAACTTGTTTACCCCCCCAATATTTGATCCACCATTTCTGCTGGTATCGGACTGGTAAGGATACTGAATATTGATTCCATTCGATTCCATTTCTAATATAAAGCTTAAAATACATATAAGTATCAGTTTGAGTACCCACCGACACCAGTTTGCCCTCAGACGGCATGTAGGCAGGCCTGTTGCTAATACGTAGTTTGGTCTGCAGCATGTTGAAGTTGATCTCCAGCTGACATTTCTCTTGCACCTTCGGCGGCTTGTGAATGCGACGATAGTCACGGTAATCTTCAAGTTTCTTTCTCATGGCGGCCATAGTGGTCTCAGGAGAGCGGTTCTCCAGCCACGGGGTGGTGCGGCAGATCCATTCAAGTAACTAGGGAGGAAATAGATAAAAAGAAAGCAGGAAAGGGAAAAAAAACTAAGTTGAAGAGTCCAGTATTAAAAATGCAGAATAAGAGAATAGCACAATAGTAAAGTGCATTACAGTTGCTTTACCAAATAATGTAAAGATATTTTTAAATACATTTGTCAAATTTAAAAAGATGCACCACAGGAATTACTGGGATTAAGATTTATTAAGAGCGCCTTGTCAGTGATGAAGTGGAGTCAAGTGGACACAAGTATGAGGACATAATGATATGACACAATGACAAACAAAGTAAAAGTTTTCAGATGAACAGATTCAGATTCGTTTCACATCAATTTCTTATTTCCAATTATTAAAAGTAGAACTTAAAAAGAGTCTCTTATTTATCCAAGTTGGTCCATTAGCTAAATTCAGTTTTATAACCTGGCTATTTATGAAAGCCTATATCACAAATTGTAAAAGTTTTGATACAGACAAACATGTACCACATACTGTTTTAATGCAATACTGTTGCTAGGCAACAGGGAAGGAGAATCACAAGGCTAACAATTTATTGAGCTATAAATGATATGAAGACAAGAACTAAATAAATCCTTCAGACTCAGTGGAGATGTGTATTACCAGACATGTCTGTGTCTCACCTCACTGGCCAGTTTCTCATAGTCCTCCATGAACTTCTCATTTTCCTGGTTCACACCAAGAATCTTACAAATCCTGTTAGCAGCGGTCTCCGCCTTTGTGTGCAAAAAATACATGGTTCATCTGAGCATTTAGGCAAACTGTTAACAAATTAATATAATGTAGTTATGTGTCTGAAGTTATTAATAAGGCTTAATAAATTCCCATGTGACATCGAGATGAAATTAGACCTGTATGAGTGAGGTGTGTGTGTGACATCAGGACAAAAAGCTCTACCTGCTCGGCTCCAGCAAAAGCATGATAGAAGCAGGACACGTAGGTCATAATGGCCCTCTCATCAGGTTTGGGGGTGTTGATGATGTCTGAGATGGTGGGAGGAAATGGACGATGTGAAAGTATAAAAATTGAAAATGCACAAATGAGTAATGAAAATTACACAGAGCCAGAATCAGATAAGATTCTGGTAGTATATGTGAAAAGGTCAAGGTACCCGTGAAGGTCCTGTTTACTGTTTTATTATTCTGGTTACGGACTTTACAGTATGCTGTATGTATTATTTATGAATTTTAAAACTGATTTGCAGTTTGGTTTGTCAAAAATAGATAAAGAAAGAAAGAAAGAAAGAAATAACATGATTTTTTCTTCTTCAATCTGTCACCCATATGTACATATAGAGTCCACATTAAGTAAAGTTGAAAAATGATTAAATTTTTTACATACTTACATTCGCAAACAGCTTCATTATTGCACAATTATATATATGAAATAAATAAAATATATAATTTTCTCTAAATAAAATATGACCCCAGCTGATTTTGTTGTGCTCACATGGGACATTATTGAGGCTGGTTCAAAATGTCCATCTTTATTTGCAGCAACCTTGGACATAAGCATTGGTATCTAAGCTTCATCAAAATAAATTTTCCACATACAGAACTTCTTTCTCTAAAAGATAAGTCCTGAACGCTTATTTTTTTACTGCCTCACTATCAACAACCTGCATAAATTTGAGGAAATTTCATAGAAATCAGGTGAACTAAAAGTTATGTTCCACGATGAACTTCAGATGTGAAGAACAATAAAGGCCATGAAAGGTTCATAGACAGTGTACAAAGGAGAAAATGTGCATGTAAACTCTTTTACAATAGTTGTGATCAATTGAGGTACAGCTGATAAGGGCAATTATGCTTAGAAAATAAGTATGGAATGAACAAAGGAGTAAAAAATGGGAAATTATGCAGCTAAGAAGGGGTGGGCTAGGAACAAAACTTAAAAAAATAGCAAAGCAAAAATCTTTTACAATCTTCAATGAAGTGAAAAGTTAGAATTATTTAAAGCAGGAAAAATCAGGACAGAACATTATAAATTTGCTTGCATGTCTATAAATAATTACAAATAACTTGAATTACACTTCTGTAATGGTCTCTTAACAAACTCGATTTTGAGGCACTTATTTCTCCCTACTGACTATGAACTCTGTTTTGAATATCTTCTGCAGGAATTGTGCAACATACCTTCTGCGTCCAGCATTTTAGGGATGTCAAGGTGTTTCTCTGCAATTTCCAGAGCCAGGTTCAGGTTGCCTAGATGATCATCCTAAACATATTTAAATGAAGAATGCACTCAGAAGTGTAAAAGATTAACTGTGGAAAGTTGTTGGAAATCATAATTGATATCTTGTAGAGACCAGAAACTGTGTTAGAGTTTGGTGCACAGTCATGCTTTTCAAACAAAACTACTATTTCGTTTGCTAACTATAATAATAATAATAATAATAATAATAATAATAATAATATATCATACTGTATGATTTCCAAGAACAGTGGTTTGCAATGGACCCTGTGGTAGTATCGTTTGGGAAATACAGCCAAGTTTTATTTATTTTTTGTTACTAAAATAGAAATCAATCCATCATCACATTATTAAAGTTATTATATTTATTATTGAGCTCTTATAGCTCTTATAGCTTATTTTATAGTATTTCATTGTTTACTTAAATTTACGATATTTAATCCAAACCTCAATAAAAACAGTAATAATATTTTTACCCCCTTTTATATTGAAAAGCACCCCAAGGTAACATTTGGTTTTAACAGAGCTGGATTATCAAGACAATGCATTGCACGTGTTTCCAATTATCTGCACTGGTAGAAGATGATTTTAAAAACATCATAAGTTGATCTTAGACATTATTAGCCATGACCTTAATACTAATCCTAAACACAACTGAAGACCTGAACTAGTTTTTTTTAATGTAAAAACATTTTTTTTTTTTTGCATTTCAATTGCATCAACCTAAAAGCATCTGACTGTTTTTGCTAAAATCTTTTATTCCAGTACCTTGAACAATGTCATACAGTAGATTGTTTGAATACCTTTAACAAGGTCATACATTAAAAGCTATCTAATTACAGAATAATTATCCTGGATTACGTGCTGGCACAAAGAAATAAAGCACAATCCTCAAACGATACTGTGCTTCAACTAAACACCACTGACTGTCTAAAAGCATTTTTCTCTGATACATGTCTGTCAAAAGTCTTAGACATGGTAAATGGGATTTGTGAATTAAATAATGTTATAGCTGTTAAATAATAAGATTCTGCTGGAATCAGAGCATCATGTGCAACTAGCTTTTAAATCAGAAAGCCTGTAGAACAGCAAGCCGACCTTGTTGAGCTTGGAGTAGTCAATCAGATCAGGTCTGTGTCTGTGTATAAGGGCACAGAGGCCTAGGCCATCCTTCCAGCTTAACACACCAGCAGGGGAAAAAAACAAGAGTGTAAAAATTATATGACACATAACAGCAATATGGTCAATTTCTCATTAATTAGCATTAAATTAAATAAAGTGAAAGAAAAGAAAAGATTTTCCCCTTATATTTTACCAAGCTCTGTCATATCATCCAAATCGCTTCACACTAAATGCTAACTAAGTGCAGGGTTACACGGAGTTGAATACAGAGTGTATGCAGTACATGCAGTCCCTGGATATAAATATAATTCAGTTGTCCAGCCTCCCACTGTTTATTCAAATAAAAATATTTTAACCAGTGAAGCTTGGCCCTTAACATACTTTTCTTAGAAAACAAGAAGCACAATTGAGAGAGCTAAAGTGCAGTGAGCTGCCTTATGCTGGTTATATAAATGTCACTTTCAGTACTACGCCCATGTGTAGGCTACGTCTGTACGCGACTAGTGAGAAGAGTTTTTTGATGATCACTTTACATTCCTTTCATTGACATAACAGGAAAGTGAACTTGTACTTGAACAACTATCACCTAGTGAAAAAGGTGAGTGGTTCTTTTGACGAATGCTTGGACAGGTTTCATGTTTTACAAGACACTTTAAAACAGTGCTTGCAAAGCGGTTCTGCTGCATTTGGGGATCCAACTTAACAGATAATGTATCTCAAATTTCTCTTTGCTAATGAGTTCAGGTGTCGAGTCAATTCTTTACACAAAACAAAAAAAAGTGGTCCACTCTCGCTCTGATTGCTCTCGACTTACTTTATACTTACTGTGGATAATGTTAAAGTTTTTAATACTCTAGTACAGTGGTACTTTTTTCAGTCTGTGAAACATTGGAAATCAATCCACAATTATTAAATGTATTATAATAATATTGAGCAATTGTAGAATTATCTATTTGGACTGTTCTCTTAAATCCATTAGATTCAATCCAAATCTTAAAAAAAGAATAAAACCTTATTCTAAAGTTAACAGCAATGGACTACCGTGACCCAGGATTAACCTCATGGGTGAAATACACATTACATGGGGGACATGCATTACTGATATTGCAAAAACAGTATTTTGGCAAAATAAAATAATTTTTAATGGAGCCAATTTTTCTACTATTTCATGTTATAAGATTATATTCAACTCAATATATAATAATTAAACCTATTTCTGTACATCTTTAACTTTATGTGCAGTAAGTCACAGGCAAATCATTTTACTCCTTTCTAAAATTAAATGTTAAAGTTATGTGCATGCATAAAATTAAATGCATTAAGGTTATGCATGAAAACTTTAAATTGTCTGTCAAAAAACAGAACTAGAGTTTTATATCATGCAAATATAAAAGTTTAGGCACCCCTTGATAAATAATAGATTTTGGTGATTTTTTAATTGAAAAGATCTTAACATAGTCTCTATTGGAAATGGAAAAAATGCACAATATTTTCAGCAAACATTGATGCACAGTTACTTTTTGAGTCATAAATTAAACAAAAATAAAAAATAAAAACATTATTGTGACACTGTGCAAAAGTTTGGGCACCCTACATAATTATTACTTAGTAAACATCCTCTGGCAGATATCACAGCTTGCAAACGCCTTTATAGCCAGTTAAAAATCTTTCAATTCTTGTACTTGATTTTCTCTCATTCTTCCTTGCAAAAGAGTATTTTAAGTTCATCAGCCCACAGCACTTGTTTCCAAAACGCATCAGGCTTCTGTAGATGTTCTGTTGCATATTTCTGACATTGGATTTTATGATGGGGATGCAGGTAAGGTTTTCTTCTGCTCTTCCATGAAGTTCTTGTCTGTGTAAGCATTACTGCACAGTGGAACGGTACACCACCACTCCTGAGTCTGCTAAATCCTCCTGCAGGTTTTTTGCAGTCAAATGGGGGTTTTGACTTGTGTTTCTGACCAGAATATGAGCAGTTCTATCTGAGAGTTTACTTTGTCTTGATTACATTTCTCACTGTGGAAACTGCAAGCTGACAACGCTTTGCTATCTACTTGTGGCCTTCTCCTGCATTGTGGGCATCAATAACTTTCATTTTCAAAGTCTTACACAGCTGTTTAGAGGAACCCATGGTTGTTGAGTGTCCGCAAGTATGTGCACAAGGTTTGAAGAGTCAAAGTATTTGTAAAGCTTTGAAATTGGCTTTTACTAATGACAGCTGTTGCCATGCATCAGATCTAACGAGCTGATTAAGGTCTGAAACCTTGTAGAAGGTGCACTGTGCACTTTTGCACAGTGCCATAATAATGATTATATTTTTAATTTTTGTTCAATTTATATCATTAGAAGTAACTATGCATCAATGTTTGAAGTATTGTGCATTTTTTCCATTTCCAAGAGAGACTATGTTAACATCTTTTCAATTAAAAAAATCACCAAAATCTGTTATTTATCAAGGGGTGCCTAAACTTTTGCATAAGACTGTATTTCAATCTTAAATTCAGTAGGAATGTCTAAAAAAATTTATATTCTTATTTTACATATAATATCTTTTATTTGCTTTCTTCTTGTAATCTCATAAGAAATGAGAAATTATTTTAAATATATTCATAATAGTTTAACTATGAAACAATTACAGAATTATATTTACAGTATAATAATTTATTTACAATTTGAAGTAAAAATCTAAATCTTTGTTTAGATGAAAACAAAATCAAACATTTTAGCTGCTCACAGAATCAGTATTTTAGGTTACAAATGCTCCCCAAATCCATTGTAATTCATGTCAGTGGATCATCAGTGCTATACAGATGGTAGCATTATAAAGTTCACTGAGTCCCCCGTTGCTGGGAGACAGCGGCTATTCTCTCTACTAGAGATGGTACAATGTAAATGATGGTGTTGGCAATTTTGTAAACACCCCTTGACTTTAAGCTCACAAAACATTGTTGCTTTTTAATTTATTTATATCTTTTTCCTGGCCTATAAACCAGAAACCGTATGCAATCTATCAGAGTACATAGAGTAATCTTTCACCTGCAGTGGAAGTTTTGAATGTTGACGTTTCTATAAGGAGCTGTTTTCCTCTGACACCATAGCAGCAGGCCCTCCTTAGCTGAGGTTTCTGAAAAAAAAAAAACACTAACAACTAACTAAAGATCTAATTAAATGTGCAAAAGAAACAATATTGTGTCTTTCCACTTTAATCTTTCAACAGACTAAAGGACATCTTTTCACCTGTAACAATAGAAGTGATCGGAACACCTGCATTTAATGATTTGGATGGGTGAGTAAATACATCAGGTAATATAGTGTATTAAATTGCACTTAATATGCATTAAATGCACATGGTTACCAAAACAAAACAAAAAAGTCCTATTTAGTGAACAAAACTTCAGGTTGTCTCACAAACACACACACTAAAACAAAAAGGCAAGCTGTTGTCTGAAAAAAGACAGGGATTAATATTAGAATATACCGTATACTCGCGCTGTTACACAGATACTCAGAAAACAGGGCGAAAGCTATGGAACATTATGCTAGAACTGCAGTCCATAAGATTTAACACTAACACATTTAACAATACATTCTATAGTTTAAACTATGTACTTCATTTCTACCTATTAACAAAAACATGAAATTTATCTTATGCTGATAAAAATAAAATGATAACAACATAAACTAATGTACACGATGATGGAGCATACTAAAACCTGAAGCTGGGGGCAACAGAGCCAATCAAAAACCAGCAGTCAGAATGTTCCCAGTTTTTGACTGGCTGATATTGACCCTACTCTAATCTCTGGTTGGCTGGAATTGTGGACATGCAGTAGTATTGTATGACACAGGCATGTAATTTGTATGACACAGGCATGTAATTTGTATGACACAGGTATGTAATTTGTATGACACAGACATGTAATTTGTATGACACAGGTATGTAATTTGTATGACACAGACATGTAATTTGTATGACACAGGTATGTAATTTG
>JAQMYJ010000006.1:21350861-21364404 GCA_030014305.1 Clarias laeviceps | reverse complement strand
GATAATCAACTGATCCCAATGGTTAATTCTTGTGCTTATCAGAGCATTGTGATATCGGATCATGCTCCAGTTGTTATGTCTATAAAGCTCCCTGATCTCCCTCAAATTAAAAAACATTGGCGCTAATTTGTTACTGATAGAGGACGATTTTATTAAATTTATGGAAGACCAGATAGTTTTTTTCTTAAACACAAATGAAACACCAGCAGTGTCACGTTTAACTATTTGGGATGCTCTGAAAGATAATTTCATACACTGCAAATATGAAAAGGAAGGCAAATTAAAGAAATAGATCAGCAGTATGCTCTATTTAAAAACCCTATCTGTATAAAAAACGTGTAGAATTGCAAACTAAGTTTGAACTCATCTCAACACACGTAATTGAACGTCAATTATTAAAGAGTAGGAGTCAATTTTACATTCAAGGTGACAAATCTGGGAACCTTTTAGCTAATCAGTTAAGAGGATTTAGAGCACAGCAACACATTACAAAAATTCGGATGGAGGATGGTACCATCACTACTGACCATTCTAATATTAATGATGCATTCAGGTATTTTTATTCTTGATTATATACTTCTGAGTTCCCAAAGGACCATAGTTCAGTTTAGAATTTCTTGACTCAGCTAGATATCCCAACACTGTCCCCTGATTCTAGATTAAGATTAGAAGAGCCCACATCACAAGAGGAAATCATTTCAGCTATCTCATCATTGCAATCTGGTAAGTCCCCAGGTCCTGACAGGTTCCCTGCAGAGTTTTTTAAATCATTCTCTTCATACTTTGCACCACAACTATACTTTTTATATTTTTCAGGATAAAAAATGAATTTGCACAAAAGTGAACATTTTCTGCTAAATACTACAGCACTAACAACTGGTATGCACAATCTTCCTTTCAACATAGCAAAAAATCAGTTTACCTATCTTGGTATTACAATTACAAGGAAACATAAACACCTTTTTAAAGAAAATTTTATTAGGTTGTTGAACCGAACAAAAAAGGACTTGGGACAAGTGACTGTGTCACCACAGTCCATGTCCCTAGTGGGCCGCACTTCGTTTTTACTAGTGGGCAGCAAACATTCGATGTGTCATCTTTTGGGCATATTTTCATAACCAACCTAATCGGCCTGCCTAGGTGGAAATGGAGATAAAATCTGTCAAAAACCTCTCTGTCTCTGCACTCCTTGGATCTGCACTCAATTAAATCATCCCCTCCATAAATAATTCAGTTATTAGGCATACCTTGAGAGTTTGGGCTCAGTTCAGAAAGCTCAGCAGTCTTCTGGGCTTTTCTCTTTCCAGTCCTATCGTTTCTAACCATCTCTTCCAACCTTTTTTTACATGATTCAGTGTTTCAGGAATGGTACAATAAGGCCATTAAACTTCGCAAAGATCTGTTTGTTGACCATAGGTTTGCATCGTTTGAACAGCTTTCTGAAAGGTTTAATCCATCCAATTCTCATTTTTCAGATATTTGCAAGTAAGATACTTCATTAGCTCTTCAATACCAAATTTCCCTGAGGGTCCTGATGCAAATATTATAGATAATCTCCTCTGTTTGTCCCCGCTGCGTAAAGGCGTAAAATGAAATGTTACATAGAGATTGTAAACTGTCATCCAAAATATTACTTAATTTTGTTAATTCCCAACAGTTCCTGAAGCAAGCAAAAAGTATAACAGAGCTTGAAATATGCATTGAAGTGTTTGCAGTTAACAGGAATGAAATAATTATACTTTTGCACTTTCTGTCCATTAAATTAATACGCCTCCATACTCTTGAAGTACTGACCTCTGACTATTATGTTCTGGAATCGACAAAACACATGGCGACTATATGAGTGTATGCCATTGCCCCCTCATGCTGCACTTAATGGCTTGTGCATGGTCTCATCGCCCATGACTAAGGAGCAAATGGACTGGCAGAACAGTTGGGGATTTAATTCTCTGTTTTGTGTGTGTGAAGTTCAGCGTGTTTTTCCAATGCTTTTAGAGTATTTCATCCTCTCATGACTTTGCCTGTAATTTTGCCCCAGTTCTCTCCAAGGATTCACAATTAAGCATTGCTCAGAAAGCAAATCAACAACCCCATTCCCTTGTGTACTTTCTTTACCATTTTTCCAGGCAGACTTTATTTCAAACCTTTCATAGAGGCAATTTAACTTTCATTTGTGAGCCATTTGCACTCAGATCTATTCACTCAGCACTATGTGACCATAATAGTTTGACATTCACCTAGCTATAAACAAAAAAATGCATCAATAGAACAGCAGATAATGCCTCTGGACTGCATCACATACTTATTAAGCAAAAAATATAGGTTTGATAAGACCTCTTCTGCTACTAGTTCGTCCTCAGTCCTTCACCACATCCTATCTACGCAAAATTAATCCACGTCAAAATACCGTTTATGTATGACAAAGTAAACCAACCATTTTGCTGTAATACATTATTCCCCTATACATTTTATCTAGGAAATGCTATTGATTATTTTAATCCAAGGCTCAAACTTTGTGAAATGGAGTTTTCAATTATTTATAAAGTTTCTTTTTCCTCTTTGTACACTGATACATCCTCATTGTACAAATTAAATTACGTTGAGGAAAACATGTAGAAAAAGAAATAGCCTACAGGTTTTTACAATTAGCGAAAAATGTACTGCTATCATTTGTTAGGTCCAGAATGTGCTCTGAAATAAGATCTACACATAAACACATTTAAATCTCATGCAATATAGATAGTCCCTGGGGCAGTACATGCATGATGGATAGTTGACCATGTGGAGATGTAATTTAACACATGTTCAATACTCCATAGAGAACATTGCTTTAATACACTCCATATTAATGGTTTTGGTTTTGGAATGAGAATCAACCATGAAATGTGTGTTGCAGATCATTTGACAGGTGTTTTTTTTTTTTTTAGGATAAGTGTTTCTTCATAATGAGATGTAACCAATAACCAATACTATATACAGTATATACAGTATATATACACAGTATATTAGTCTTCAATTAGTCTTTCGGCTGCTCTTGTCGAGAGGTCCCCACAGCGGGCCATCTGGTCCACACACCCCAGGCCTTCCGTATATAGAACATGCTAGATGTGCCCCCAACTTCGTTCGCATGGAATTTAATTGCCCACTCATAAGCGCGTATTACTGTGAAGTGTGCGGAATGAAGGTGTGAAATTGCGTTTATTACTGTGAAGTGTGTGGAATGAAGGTGTGAAATCGGGTTTATTAAGTAGATTTAAATTGCACAGTTATAAATGCATATTAAAAAATTTACAATGCCATCTGTTGAATTTTGAGATGATTTTTTCAAGGTTGATTTTTTTTAATGATATAAAGGCGTTTTCCATTTGAATTTCAAATTAGCATATCTTCTCTTCCTGGGCCATTGTGATGAAACAAAGCCTGTTTGTTAACTCAAGCTCAACCAAATACATCTGTGAAAACCCCATTAAAATCTGTTCAGTAGTTTTTACATGATGCATGCAAAACAAATAGACAGAAATTTTTTTAAAAATCTTGGTGTTCTATTACTCATCTTACGTCTTCCCAAATTATTATTTCACAAATATCTTCTATGTACCGACATGCCAAGTGTATATATATAGCCTATATATATATATATATATATATATATATATAGAGAGAGAGTGAGTATCTCAATTCATAGTACAACATACACTCTATTTTATGTAATAAAATGCAATTCTCTCTCAACCACTAATATTGTAGACATGGAGAGCAGCTTTATAGACTTCTAAAAGGCGTTTCCAAATCAATTAAAATAATAACTGTGTTATTGATATGTATGTAATAATAAATACAGAATTTAAGAGAAATAACTCTGGGTTGGGCAATGTACAGGAAACATATATCATAGAATTAGGCTGACTAACACACACACACACACACACACAAACGCAATTGTTAAAATATCCCAAAATGGTTTGCGAAACAAGATTGCACTTTAAACGCAGCCCACCAAAAAGGAAAAAAAAAAAATCTAAAAATAAATACCATTTCTTTCTTTCTCTCCTTTTCGGTATGTAAGTATGTACGTACATATGTATGTTCTAGAAGGATACGGGCTAGTGGGCGTGGCTTGTCCGTTTCTAGGCAACAGAGTAACAAGTGTTTCCGGAAGTATAGACCGAGTAAGGCTTTATATCCCGCGGTTAAGCAAAAATAAACAAACAAATTTTTTTTATTTAAATATATTTATTTTAGCTTTATTTGATCGGGTTGAAATGGTTGAAAAAGTTTAAAGAGTGATAAAGAATTAGAAATTTAACAAGAATGATGGAACGTCTGTTCAGATAGAGTGAGAGAGAGAGAGAGAGAGGAAAAGCAAACTGAAAATGTAAAGACAAACTGATAAAAGGCAAAAGTGTACAGGTAAAGTAACCTTGGTTTTAATTATATAATATTTAAAACTAAGCTGGAAAGTTCTGGGTTGTAATAAAGCAGCAGACAGATTATTAAATTCCTCGTTTACTTCCTCCATAGTTACGTCATTCCTTCCGTACGTCTTTCTTTCTTGCTTTAGCAACTTTCTAAAACAGTTAATAAGCCTGCTCCTATATGCAATTTCTCTGAAAATCATACAGCCTCAGACCTCAGACTTGGAAGGTCAAGATCAACTGTTTTGATAATGCAATATCTGTGTGTGTATGTGTGTAAGTATATTAAGCATGTGTCTTCTGCATGTAATTATTGCAGCTTTTCTCAAAAAGAGGTTGAGTTTGAGAAAGTAAAACGGTAAAATAAATAAATAAATAAAGAATGCAGTTGTAATGCATACATACTGTAGGTGTCCCTCAAGCAGGTGGTGCTATTGGCTTGGCCTGAAATTACTTTTGGCAGACACAACTCTGGAGGAGCCATTCAGATACTCCATACTCCTGAAGTACTGACCTCTGACAATTATGTTCTGGAATTTTTCTAATCCACAAAATACATGACTGGATGAGTATCTGCCAGTGCCCCCTTACACTGCACTACGTGGCTTTTCTTTGCATGGTCTTATTGCCCGTAAGATGCAAATGGAATGGCAGAACAGCTGGGGGTTTGAATCTCTGTTTTATCAAATAAATAATTGTTAGCATATACACATTGGATAAGTGATTGTGTGCAATTGTCATTTATTGATGAAAGTGTACTTGGTGCCAATTGCCAATGCACGCAATGCAGACAATAAGTGCACACATGCTCTAAACACAGAATCTACACATGAAGAGAATTCACTAGAGACCACGTTATTGATCCTGTCACTAAAACTGACCAACTCTATTAGCGTATTTTGCCACATTTGCATACAAATTCACCTAAAAAATGTTTTAACAAAGTTAAGAGTGCAAGTGCTTCACTTACTCCCTTCATAGTTACATCATTCCTTCCTTCCTTCTGTCCTTCCCCACTTCTTCCTTCCTTATTTTATGTCCTTCCTTATTTACTCAGTTAGTTGCCTCCTTACTTATTTTCTCTACTTTATTTTACCTATTTCCTTTTTTCTTCTCTCCATCATTATCTTCCTACATGCTTCCTTTCTTTTTTCCCTACTCCCTTCCTAACATAATCAGTTACTTATTTCCTTGCTTCATTGCCTTCCCTCTTTTCTTCTACCCTCCCTTGCACACTAACTTACTAATATGCTTACTAACCTAAGTATTCTTATTTACAGTAATACCTAATTTGTCACTCAATTACTAACTTACTAACTTAGTCACTTATTTAATTACTTACATACTCATTTACTTATTTACTTACTCACTAAACTTACTTACTTAATTTGGTTTCCTCCTTATTTAACTGCTCACTTACAGTATGTATTAATGTAGCTTACCTACTTACTTATCTACTTACCAAGAATATTTATAATAATTATAAATAATTGTGTGAATTATATTCTTTTCTTTGAGGAAAACAGTGATGGAGAGCTATGAGGAGTTCTGCTTGAAGAGTCTGGCCCGCATGCATGTGGAGAGTGGATGCAAGGCGAGTCACGATCACATGGAGGCACAATCCTCCATCCGCTTTCATGGCAGCCATGCGCTTCTACCCAAGGTGTGTGTTTTTTTTATTTATTGAATAAAATATTGATGTTTAAAAATAATAAAATGTTTTGCAAATATTACTCAGGTAAAAGTAGAAGGTGGTCTCCATTTATTCCCACTGGAAATACTACATAACAAGTACAATCTGAATTCTGGAAAGGTTGGGACAGTTTTTTCATAAAATTGTCAAAAATTCATAGTGCCTTCCAAAACATGCAAGCTGCCCATACCTTATGCACATATGCACCACCATACCATCAGATCCTCTCATCCGTGATTTCCATCAAGAACGTAAAATTTGGACTCATCTGACCATAGAACACTTTTCCACTTTGGAACAGTCCATTGTGAATGAGCCTTGGCCCACAAGACACGATGGGGCTTCTGGAGCGTTCACATATGGCTTGCTTCCTTTTTGCATGATAGAGCTTCAGTTGGCATATGGAGATGACACGGCGGAATGTGTTTACCGACAGTGGTTTCTGGAAGTATTCCTGGGCCCAGTGTAACAGTGATGGAGAGCTTAGTAATGTCAATGCCACAATCATGCCAATGAGTGATGCAGTGTCTTCTGAGGGCCGAAGATCATGGGCATCCAACAAAGGATTTTGATGATGTTATGCACTGTAGATGATGAGATTTGCAAAGCCTTTGCAATTTGACATTGAGGAACATTGTTTTTAAAGTATTCCACATTTTTTGTGAGCCTCTGCCCATCTTTACTTCTGAGAGCCTCTTTAAGAAATACCATTTATAGCTTATCAGACCTGATGTCAATTAACTTGGCTCACTTTTTCCAAATTTCTTGCTTTTCCAGTCCTTTGTCCCAACTTTTTTGAAACCTGTTGCAGGCATCAAATTTGTAATGAGCCCATTTAGTGGATAAAAGTGTAAAATTTTCCCATTTAAACATTTTCTATGTTCTCTATGTTATGTTGTGAATAAAATACTGGCTCATGTAATTTGAAAGTCTTTTAATTTTCATTTTATTTAATCAAAACTACATTAAAAACAAGTCCCACCTTTTCCGGAAATTGGGTTGTATAAATAAGAAAATACAGTAACACTGTGGTTAAGTAACACAACGCCATGCAGAAACATAGTTAAGCAAAAGTACAGATAGTTGCTGTCAAAGGTAAAAGTATCCTCTAATTAAATCCTCTAATTACTACTCAAGTAAAGTACATATATGTAAAATATATAGTTAAGTAGAGTAACGAAGAAAATGTACTCAGTTAACTTCGACCTCTGTCTGGTAGCTATGTAGAATCTGATAAAAATGGATTAAGCCATGTCCTTATATAATGTTCATTACGTCACTGAGAGAACCTGTTTGCAAAAAGGACATCCAGTCTTGAAAACCTTATTTCCTGGGAGCAGAAATTTGAGAAAATGGCTTGGAATCGTTGAAATATTGAACCTACCTAACCATTAGAGACCTACAGTAATCTTGAAAAAAGACAATTTTTATTTAATGTACCATTAAGCTTTACAAATGATGACCTGAAATGATGGAGTCATCACAGATTATAGTGTATTTAAAGTGTAATTTTATGAAACATTCTTAAAAATATTTATCTATTTTTTTAAAGCTAGAAATGTCATATTTATCAGGCCGTAGCCTTTTCAGACACCAATGTGCTCATATGAGAACGTGGATTTTTTTCTCAACATCATAGTCTAACAAATCTTGTACAGCTGTCATATCAGGACTGTTGGTCATTATTGTTTTGTGAAACTTCCTGATTTTTAACATTAAGTTTATAGATATCAGGTGCTAATAAAGGCAAACTGTGACAGGAAATTGCAATATAATATAATGCAACAGCAGAGTCCAGGTCTGGAGGTAAATTTACTAAAGCAGTGCAAGAAATGAATGGTCCATGCTCTGTGTATATATATATATATATATATATATATATATAAACATGACCTTGACAATTCTGGTGACTCTCAAAGTAGTTTTTGAGATGTTACAGCCAAGATGAGACTCGTGCTTGATTTAATTGACTGTAGTGTAACAATCAAACTCAGCCTTCTCATTAGATGTGTTGAGTGCAATGCATCTGCAACTGTGGGCTTTTATGCACAGCAAATCATAAAGACATGGCTAAATGTTTAAATATAAAACAAAGCCCTGCACTTACTTTCCCTTTCTAGTATATAGCACATTAAAATTTTTTTTTTGATAATTAGAATACTGATTTTCCATATGGGTAGGTAAATAGGGTTATAAGGACTTTCCCCTTAAATTTGCGTCACTGGACAAAAATTTTGGTATCCTTTGCCATAACTTCTTAATTTTTGTTTTTATGTCTACAAACAATAGATGCAATAAATAATGTGTATTGTTTACAAAAATATGCATTTGACTGAACAGCATGTGAAATAAGATATAAACCTTTTTATTAATGCTTTAATGTACAAAATTTGGATACAATAATAAAAAAGACAATTTTAATAAGCTTAATTATACCATAGTCATGTGCTAACCACTCATGGTGGTTAGCACTGTGGCCTTACACCTGTAGGGTAAAGGGTTTGATTCCTGCCTTGAGTCTATGTTCCTGGAGTTTGTACGTTCTCCCCATGATTGGTAGAGTTTCTCCAGCTGCTTCGGTTCCTTCCTGCAGTCCAAAGTCGGCTAATTAGCGTTCCCAAATTGCTTGTAGTGAGTGTGCGAGTGTGTGTGCTTGTGTACTCTGTCATGTACTGTATTTGCACCCCGTCCTGGGTGTGCCCTGCCTCTTGCCAAGAGCCCCTGGGATAGGCTCCAGGCCTCCCATGACCCTGTACAGGACAAGTGGTAGAGAGAATTAATTAATTATCAGCAAATGTCAGCAAATAATTTGCTTTGTGTGTGTGTGTGTGTGTGTGTGTGCGTGTATAGCTCAGTGACCAGCAGCGTGCCGAGATGGCTGAACAGAGACAGAGAGCTATGCAGAGAGAGGCTGAGAGACACACGGTGACAATCAGGTCTCTGCTCAATCGAGTGCAGGACGTGATCCAACATGTACAGGTCCTCTCAACACCTCACTCAACAAACCCAGTGTAGTTAACACCATAATTGCTTGACCTAAATCCACTTAAAATGCTATTTACTTTCTACTGAGCACTCCTAACCTGTCTGATGCATAGTGTATATGCATCAAAGAATATAATATAATCACCAGCATATAATCAAAGAATTCACAGAACTGTACATATAAGCATTGAAGAAGAAGAAGAAGAAAGAATGCTCAAAAACCATTCCAACAGCAAATATTGGGGAAAAAAAACATGACAGTGCCCTTCAGAGCTTTGTGAAATCAGTTTCCTTCAAAAACTACACAACCTGGGGGCGGTTGGGGGGCAGGAAGAAAAAGAAGAAACAGTTTCAAAAGGGTCACTTTTTAAACTAACCAGGCAAAGAAAACATAAAATTGCTGGAATTGGGTTGAGAACTATATAATACATTATGAAAAAACTGGAAGATAGTGCTGAGTCATCAACTTTGCTGAAGAAGTGTGGTCAAAAAAGACCTTGAAGTTTTTTCTTCATCTCAAGTCGAATTACACAATGTGATGAGAACTCTCAGAATTGGGACTAAACTGATATGTGGTCACAAGAAAACCGCTTGTCACTGAGACTATTCAGTAAAAAGGCTTCAGTTTGTTAGGCAGGGTAAAGATTGGACTTTTGAGCAATGGGAAAAGGTCATGTGGTCTGATGAGTCCAAATTGACCCTATTCCAGAGCGAAGGGCACATCAGTGTAAGAAGGGAAGCACATGAAGTGATGCAGCCATCATTCATAGTGGCCACTGTACAAACCTCTGGAGGCAGGATTATGATCTGGGGTTGCTTCAGTTAGTCAGGTCTAGGCTCAGAAATGTTATCTGCCAATAAAATTAAGTCACCTGATGAACTGAATGTACCGAATGACTACTGTAGCTTATCAAATGTTTTATTCTTTGATAATACAGACATATTCCAAAACTCAAATTATGAAAGAGTTAATACAACTTCAGTACTTGATAAGGCTTTGATAGTATTCATCATCAATTCTGTAACATCCAAATATCTGAAACGCCGTGTTCGAAGAGTGTGTTTGCATTATATAAATCAATTGTAAAAAGCCAAAACAAATTGCTGCTTTGTGCTTTCTGGCTATTTTTGCTTTCCAGGGAAAACAGATAAACTTTGGCTCATATATCATAATGTGGATTATACAGCCAGTACAATGACTACAAACAGAATACAACAACAGACAAGTCTATAAGACCTTAGTTATGCGAGACCACAATTAATAGCATGACAGTATGCTATCTGAGATTTACAGTATGTCAGATTTAACTAAATTTCATACAGTGTGGTACAGTAACAGTAGAGCTACTTTTTAACAGTAGAGCTACTGTAGATAGAACAGGGAGTCACAAAAGTAATGTTTTCACACAAACAGGGACAGGTGAGTGTAGGTTCATTTCCAATGCAAGCTTCAAGAAATGATGTTTAAATGTATGTAGATTTACTTGGGAAAGCAACAAACCCAAATGACAAATTAAATAGAGGTGTCAATTACTTGTACTAATCCTAATCTGTCTCAACCCCTTGCAAGGGCTCACACAAAAGTTTTTTTCACACAAATCCCTGCACCTTTATTATTTGATGGTCCACAGACTATAGCAAATACATGCTTAGAAAAAGAGAACTTTTCCCTATACAGTAAACACCTAATATGTGGGTTAGTGAAAACAATTTACAAGAAAAATGGCTTCTCTTTTTCTAAGCATGTGCTTGCTATAGTTTGTGGACCGTCCACAATCAAGAAATACTGTAATAGTCTTGATTTGTATTTCATGACTTACAGTATAACGGAATGTTTTCTTTTCTTTGCAGTTGCAAAAGGGGCAGGTTGATGAAGTTTATCAGGCTGTTGAAGCCCCATGCTATAAAACAACCAGAAAAGTGGAGACGCCACACACCGGCCTCTTCTTAAACAGTACTCTACAGCAGAAAAATGCCATAGGGTTTCTAAACAGTGGGGAGGAAATAGAAGAGGAGGAGACTCAGGAAAGGCATATAAGAGAGATTCAAATAGAAAGTCAGGATATGAAAAATTCAGGGATGGACAATGGCAAGGAAAAGGAACGTGAAGAGCCAGTTCCTGTTCCCATTAACGAGTCAGAGGTCCACCCTCATCACTTTAACTATGCTTTTCAAAACACCAGCCAAGAACTGACACTTTCAACAGACCAGTCAGCTTTATCAGCATCTTCTGGCATGGAGTTTGACCGCAGCTGCTCTGATCTAACCAACACAACCTGTAATTTATTCAGTTCTTCTACTCCAAGCAGCTTAACATGGAGCAGAGAAACCTATATACTACACACACCCCAGCCACAGATTGTTAAAAAAGAGAAAATCCAGCATAACCAGTGCAGCGTAACCATGAACCATCAACACATCCCTCCAGGTCCACTCAATCAGTCCTATGATGTGGGGAGCCCATCCCTAACAACGCTCAGGCCACAGGTCAGCTCACATTCTGAGGCTTCAGAGACTTGCATTAAACACCAACTGAAGCTGGTAAGATCTTCACAGCATAATTCAATTAAATTTAATTTGAATAGTGCTTTTATCAATAGTCATTGTAACAAAGCAGCTTTACAGAATCAAAAGCACAGCACACAGCACATCACAGATTGATTGATTCAGTTATGTCTCATAATTGTTTGTCTCAATTCATGTATCGCCACCAAAATAGTTTTTTAAAAATACATTTTAAATTTAATGCATGTTTGAATTTGAAGTAGCACAATGTTGCTGTTCCTCTATAATCCTGTACAGTATTCACTCGGCACAGCATCCTGGTGGTAGGAGCGACCAGGATGCTGTGCTAAGTTATATTACTAAGCTTGTTTAGAATTGTAACAAAAAAACATATATATATATATATATATATATATATATATATATATATATACACGACCGCTCAAAAGTTTGATATCACTTGCATATTTCTTTGTTTTTATTTAGTGATTTATTTTTTACATTATACAACAATACTGGGGATTTCAAAACTATGAAATAACACACACATATGGCATTAGGTAATTATGTAACAACAACAAAAACAACAGTTAGTTATTATTTTAAGAGACGAATGTCAGTCTTTCTGTAAAAGTTCTTGCAAGAACAGTATTGTCAAGTGACCATGGTGAAACTGTCTCTCATGAAGACCCTCCCAGGAAAGCAAGAGCAAAACTTACTTCCCGCTGCAGAGGAGAGGTTCATTTAGAGTTACCAGCCTCAGAAATCACCAATTAACAAACAGCACCAGATTAGAGCCGTTATGAAGGATTTACAGATCATGAGTAGTAGTCACATCTCAGTATCAACTGTTCAAAGAAGATTATTGCGTATTTTGGACGCCTTCAGTATTTAAAAATCAGGACCGACCATGGAGTTAGAAAGTTATCCCAAACTTTTGAGCAGTAGTATATTAATATATAAAATACATTAGGTATGAAATTACCAGGGAGGTAGTGTGTGTACTGTTAATCTGATCTATTTTCTACAATTGTTTAGAAGTAGACCGAGAAAGACTGCACTGGATGCACTAAACACTGCAGCATGAAAAAGGGCAATTATATTATTTTAAAAGCAGCAAGACGTGTAAATATTACATAGCATCCTTATATTATCATAGGTTTATTGCTAGATGGGAGATCAGTTATGTCCTTAGGCAGGGGTAGCTCAGTGGTTGGCCTATTGATCGAAAAGTCCCAGGTTCAAACCAGACCAACAACACCATATTATTCAGATGTATAATGACATGTCGCACTAGATAAGGGCGTCTGCTAAATGAATGTACATGTGTAGCTCAGGTATTTGGAATGAAATTTGGTTATTGTCTGGCTTACACAGGCAAAGAACTTTCTCATAATCACATTTATTAAGTAGTCAGATCAACAAAAGTTATGATAAGTTAATTCATATTTTTTCAGGAACAGCAGAAAGCAGCATGTCGTCTAACTGCTGCGGCCCGAGGTTTCCTTACACGCCGTCTCCTCCATACAGAGAAAATTAAACTCCTGAATAAAATCATTCAGGTAGACACACATGTATGCACACACTTATGTACGTTTTAATCGGAAAATATATATTGTGTCAGTTACACTTGTGCGTTTGTGTGTTCCGCAGGACTCCATAGAGGTCATTCGGGCGTTTCAGGCGGCTACACACCAGAGGAGAGCTTCCTTCACTATGCAGGATCTCCGGCTGCAGTACAGAGTCAGAGCCCAGGTAATACACACATATACCACATAAAATTGTGTTAACAAATTAATTCATTTCAATTAAAATGAACAGGCAAGATTGTTGAAGCTTGTGTTGGACCAACCAGCAAACGTTAAGTCAAGCTCCTTCTGAGTAGTTCCTGATCCAATTATTTTTTGATATAGATTTAAAGGTGCTTTATTGGCATGACAAATAT
>JAQMYJ010000006.1:21317617-21340250 GCA_030014305.1 Clarias laeviceps | reverse complement strand
GTGTAAAGCTGCTTTGCGACAATGACAATTGTTAAAAGCGCTATACAAATAAAATTGAATTGAATTGAATTGAACTATGGTGTTTAAAGAAACTGAAAAAAGGTACTGGTGATAAAAAAAAAACAAAAAAAACAATGGAAACTTAAATCGGGTGTGGTTTCATTTCATGTACTTCAGGTCTTCGCGTTTTGTCTCTGTGCAGGTCTCAACGTACATCACGGTGCCACCTTCGCAGCCCGCGCACACCCTGGTGCAGAGCAACATTCTGTTGACGGACGAAGTTCTCATGTCTGCCTTCTCGGCGTTCACATCCATGGACATGCCAGTCACGGCCATGCAGGCTTCCTGTCACGTGCACGATTTGATACCTCTTTCACAGGTCTACAAAGAACGGTACAGGACTAGTTACACACCAAAGTCCCCTTTGAACGTACCCCGCAAGAGGGTATATGTTTTACAGGTGCCCAAATTTGACCCATTGACATGGGGAATTTGGTGCATGACTAGTCTCGTAATGTTTGTCATAGACCCATGAGAGAGGTCTCAAATCGTGCATCTCATTCGTAAATGGTGTGCTTGATATATCTTTTCTAAGGGGCGGGCGGTGAACTGCCCCAGCAGGGGGCAATTAACATATGATGGTAACTTCCATAGGAACTTTGAAAGTGAACCTAACTGTGGATCCCATTGTTGTAGAGACACGGGGGAGGGCTCATTTAACTCAGGCAAACAATCAGTCTTTCGCATGTATCATGATGCTCATAAGCCACCCCCCCCCACCCCCCTAGGAACATTAGCATGATGCTACCATAATTAGCATGTTGTTAGCATGATGCTAACATAATTATCATGTTGCTAACATGATGCTAGTGTGATTAGCATGTTGCTAGCATTAGATTAACTATATTATCATGTTGCTGGCAACATCATTAGAATGTCGCTAACACGATGCTAAAGTGATTAGCATGTTGTTAGCATGACTCACATTTTCTTCAGAAAATGTACGTCTCTAGTTAGTGGTTGCGAAGCGATGCACTATTATTATCTCACAGGCTTTTTTATTTTTTTTTCCTTCTTCTTCCGTACAAAAGTTTGGCGCGTAACTAGTCTCGTACCGTTTGTCGTAGACCCATGAATGAGGTGTCAAATTCAATTCAATTCAATTTTATTTGTATAGCGCTTTTAACAATTGTCATTGTCGCAAAGCAGCTTTACACAATCAAAAGAAATCGTGCACCTTACTCGGGAATGGGGTGCTATGACTTTTCTAAGGGGTCAGTGGTAAATTGCCCTCAGGGGGCAATTAACCACTCCAAAAAGTCCCATAGACTTAACATTGAGATCAACTTTGACGGATTGTATCGCAGAGCAGGAATTTTGTAAAAAAGTCAAATTTACCACATTTGAAGAGGTTTGCAACCTGTGTCAGAAAATACCCGCACAGGGGTATAAGTTTTACCCACGGGGCAAAAGAGGTGCCCAAATTTGCCCCATAGACTTATAATGGGGATTTTGGTGCGTAACTATTCCTGTACCGTTCGTCGTAGATCCATGAAAGAGGTAGCAAATTGTGGGGCTCATTCGGAAATGGGGTGGTATGACTCTTGTAAAGAGGTGGGGGGTAAATTGCCGCGGGAGGCAATTATATCACTCTAAAAATCCCATAGATTTAATATTGAGAAAAATTTACGGATTGTAGCACAGAGTGAGAATTTTATAGAAAGATAAAATTTACCACATTTGAAGAGGCTTGCAAGGTGTGTCAGAACATACCCCGCACAAAAGTATTAGTTTTACCCCCGGGGCACATTTAAATGACAGACGTATTAAATCTATGAGATTTTTACGCGCCAATCTTTAGTACGGAAGAAGAATAAACAGAAGAAAAAGAATAATAAGTCTGTGAGATCTGCAAGCACCACTAATAATAAAAATCCAGGTTAGGCCACACCTGACTACGGAGTTTAAATCTCAGATACAGATAGTGGCATTACATTACATCTCAGATTTACTCATATCCTGCTTATGCCATTTTCAACTAGATTTATCCTTTAAAAAGGATTTACATTGTTCTCATGCAATGCATTGTGGGTTATATCTAATATGAGACAAAGAAGATTGACCATAAGGAAGAATTTCTGAGCTGACAGGTCCAGGATTCCAGCTGGTCATGAAGCCAAACACACAAATCCTTAAGTTTCATTAGGGCTGAGATTGCAGGCCACTCAATCAATAACCCACTGACATGTCCCTAAAAGTGTCAAATAATGAAAAATAATTCCCACTTATGATTGAGTAAGAAAAAGGTAGGACACAAAAGCCAAATACACAGTTGCTTAGTATTTAATATAAGATTTACAAAAAAATACACAATTCCAGATGTTGAATACAATATTGGTTTACTCTTTATGACATGAGAAATTTGCTGAGGATTTATAATACTGTGCTTTTATTTGTATTTGGTTAACACTGAAGGGCACTTAAAGGTACCAATTTAAGAGTATTTTTAACCTAGAACAAAATAATAAGTGCTTATTGTAAATGTGCAATACAAAATAATACTGTATAGAATAAAAAATGATTATAACATTTTGCATAATGAGCAACGTTTGCTCTGTAATGGCCTTTGAATTCCTTATGTCTTTTTTTTTACTTAACTAAAATCACAGTCAGATAAACTTATGTACCATGCTCAAATGTTAAAGAAACAGTGCTACACCAGCAACGGCAACACCGTGTACTGAACTCAACCTAGTAAGCAGCAACATAATATAACCATATACACAATACAGAAGTGCAAAAGAACCATCAAACATCTTTGGTCTGGTAGTTTGTTTTTGTGTGTGTCCATTTTAGCCGATGCACATTGTGCTCATTTTCAGGGCTGAAAGATCCTGTATTAATCATTTCTTCTTCACTGGAATACTGACAAGCTCAATGTGAACTGTGCAAATTAAGTAATTAATCCTTCTCAGTCAAAGCAAATTGCAATTTTCCCTCTAATACTGAAAATTACTAGACTACAAACACCTGAATGGTAGTTCAAAGGTTAAAGAGCATTTATAGCGACCAAAACTTTCATAGTTCAAATGTCAAGACTTTATGCTGCCTCATAATCTACATTTAGGATAAAGGAAAAGATTCTGTTTCCATTAAGGCATCACTTACAGGGCTAGTTGGCATAGAAAACACATCAGCGTGAGAATAATAGTCTTTCTGAACTCAGGAACAGAACAGGGAAAGCATCTCGAGCATTAAGTCTGGACCAGTAATGGAATGTCCCAGTGGAAAACCTTACGCAACACTTGGCCTGAGCGCCACTGGCGCGTCACACTGGATGGGAATCTTTATTTCAAGGGGAACAACGACGTACGTGCATAAATAGGCACAGCACAGGCTTTCCTGCTGCTTTAAAACAATAGTCGTGTATCGAAAATCCAGATTTAGCCCTATAATTTTGAAGACCATTCAAATAAAATCAGCAAATGAAGTATAAATTCTGACCACAGAGAAAAGGAGAAATTTTAGTGATAGAGCTTAACTTGACTATTGGTCACTTTATAAAGTTAATTGTATCTAAAAATGGATGATTTGTGTTCTTTGGTTTCTTTACTTTAGTATAAAAGAGAGAGCTGGAATGTGGTTTTCAGTTTTCCTTAGGTTAAATAACTTTAACTTTCATAACAGCAGTTTATAACAATGCAATTAAATAAATGTGATCAAGCCAAAATTCGACAGAGACATGTAATCTTAGTAACTAGTTGCTGCACAATTAATTGCATAAAAATCAAATTTGTGTTACGGAGGCGCGCAATTATTTAAATGCAGAAGGTTGCAATTTATTACAGGTAACGGGCATATAATCGGATAATTGTGTAGAGTTTGTCAATAATTGTATAATTATAATAATTATATATATAAAATGTATAATAATTTGTCAAAAAAGTACAGGTATTTATTTATTTACTTACTTATTTTTAGAAATCCTCCTAATGAGATGTCCAATTATTTGGTGTTATCCTAGATAAATGTTTGAATTAAAAATAGTACATTTAATAGTAATATTAAGTATTAATAATGGCAAAGTGATTTTATAATGATTTTTATACAAATTGTGCAGCCCTACTAATTAGCTTTTCTTATTCTGCTTTCCAAATGGAAACCTGTCCAAAAAAGGACAAGTTTACGACCATCATGTTTGAGATTCAATGTAGTCATGATGCTCTCGGGGACAATTTTTCCCCCCCCTCAACAGAAAAATCATTGCATGTTTCTTTTTTGCTTAACTAATAATTTGTATTGTGCGACGAGATTGCACCCTCGGGCGAGCGCTGCGTTAAGCGACATGCTATAATTTAGCTTTGCTAGGAAACTCCCCAGGAAATGTATAATACAGTAAATGGTGTGTAAAATAGCATAGTAACTGCAGTGTTAGTGGATCCTGACCATAAAGCCAGAGATTCTGGTGGGACATTAAGGAGCTGGGGTGTATTACCATGACATCCCTAGAAAAAATAATTTACTACTCGTTCCCTTTTAGACAAATCACGTCTGCTTTATAGTGTTTGTGCTGTGAATGAACATCTGTGTTTCTGGGGCTCTGCAGGATTTTCCCTACACACACCTCTGTCTGTGTATTCTATTAAATATAACTTCACACTTTACTGAAGCAGAAGTTCCTGCTTGTCGTCGACCTTCGTAATTAACCTGCATGCGCAAACACCTGTATCTGCAGTGCATTTTGTTTTTCCCCCTCCCCCAGCATCAGGTCTTTATGTACATATTTCAGGTTTTTACGTCTTTCACCAATTAGCCATGACATGAAGGTGTCTGAAGCTTGCTTCATTTTCTACTACAGCTAATCTAAGGCTAATGTAGCTAACAAACAAGGAGTTAAAGGTTTGACTCAATAATATTCAAATTCATAAAATATAACAAAAAAAACCCCTATAAATTGTATTTAAATTTCCATAACTGTATTATCAGACCAATCAATAAGAAGGACCATTAATGCCTTCCATTTTTGTGCCACAACTTATAGGCGTGTTTGATGCTTTCCAAGAATTAGCTACATTAGCCTCTTAACTTTAAAATAAAAATCATTTAAAAAATAAAATAAGCACATCTCATGTTTAGTGGCATCTCATGGATGATCAATTATTTTATTCTTCATAGTAAATGTTTAATTCTTATTGCTTCGTTTCCTGCTGACTGATTTCAACACATTGCAGATACAGGTTTTGTTTAGTTTTTTTTTTTCCCCCTCAGAGGCAGATGTTGATCTGTTTGGCGAGTTCGCGCTCCAGATCTGAGATTAGATTATCAAAGTCTTTCAGACTCAGTCTGCATGTAAACGGTGCGTCGAAGTCCAGCGCGAAATCGTCCGTATATGCCCAGTCCTTCTTCTTCTCCTCGTCGCTCTCGCTGCCGGCCACCTCGTCGTAATCGGCGTCGTCGCTGCTCATGAAGTCCCGGCCACACACGCTCCAGTCGCCAGCGTAGCGGTTACATGGTGGGCTCTCCAGACGGCCCCGTCCCCTGCGTGAGACCACCGCCACGTCCTGGGGTAACGGCAGCTCCATGCGTAACAACGGCCGATGAGAGCGACGCTGCAGGGAATTCTGGGGGTGGGGAGGAGGAGGAGCATCTTCATCCTCTGAACGGTAGGGTGACTGATCGATCACTCTTCCTGTTGGAACTTTAATAGAATTTTTTTAGTTGAAGGAGGTAAGATTTAGGAACATGCACTAAAAAAAGAAGACGTTAAGTTCTCACTCACTCGGCCAGAGCTGCAGCAGGTAGTGCAGAGCCTCGATGTGCCGCTTGAAGTCCACAGCGCTCGCCATCTCCATGCTCTGGTGGGTGAAGCTTCTTCCTCCCTGGCTGCTTCCAGGTTCGGCATGGGCCGATGGGAAAGCGTAAGGCCCCGCTCCTTTCCATGAGTCCTGCGTCGGGGTGAGCAGAACAGGGCCGAAACACACAGCAAGGTTCTGACACGTCATCAGGTTACACTCACTGAAGGAAGCCACCAGACTCAGATGATCCAGCAGGAGAGAGAGTGTGGCCTGGAGAGAGTGTACACACACACAGTTATTTAATCAGGCATGTGAGAACAAATGTATATTCTGCTAATACTGTGGAAGTTCTCTTACTCGACACACACTCACACAACTCTTTCACACAGCTCATATACATCTCACTCTCACACAGCTCACAATTAAACACTTAAACACACAAATTGACAGACCCACACCCACTAAGATGCTATTAACACGCACACACAATTAACTCACACACACATGGATTAACACACACAAATCTGACATACACGGATTAACACAGAATAAAGTCAGATATATTTTAACTCGCATACACACACAGATTAACACATACATACACACAATTAATTCAGACACACAGACAGTACCCTCTCTGGCTCAGGCAGACACTGCAGCAGGGTGACGGTGTTGTGTGATCGATGTGTGTCGTCATTCCTGCAGGCTGGTCTCACACACATGGCCTCCAGCACCACCTCATACAGAGTCCGTGTGATGAGCGGAGATGGCAGCTCACGCAGATAATCCTTCAGAATGCCTGCAGACACAGCACTCTGACAAATCACACTGAGGAACACCAACTGTGTGTGTGTGTGTGTGTGTGTGTGTGTGTGTGTATATATATAATGTGTGTGTGTCCGTGTGGCTAACTCACCTGTAATGACATTGATGTCAGGATACAGCTCTTCATCGAGAGTGACGCCTGCACTGTCCTTCTCAAACGCATCACGCAGCTCCTTCTTAACGGCTGCAGAGCCACAGAGACGATACAGACCCACAACCTATACATCACACACACACCATTTATATTGTCAGTCTATCGAACAAATGAATATACTGCAGACTTCAAATTTATAAATTCTAATTCAAAACTTATCAAAGATACATTTTGGTTTCAAAATGTTCATGACCTGAGGCATAGGCACGAAACCACAAGAATTACCAGAGACTAATTCATACAAATTACAAGTGTGTAAAAATCACATGAAAATCTCCAGCTTGATCTCCAACAACAATCTCCTCTTCTATCTGAACTTTTACTTTGATTAAAAAGTGTCTGGTGCTACTTTACACCTCTTCTTTGCAGAATCTGCTTACATCACTTTGTTTTCAACTCTGTCACTCATTTCTTTCTGAAATATTATAATGAGCCCTAGTCATGTGACTAAGCATGCCTTTTGGAAATGTTAAGAAATGTCCATAAAAAAAACAAAAAAAAAACAACACAATTCTTTTTTTGGTGCATTTATTTCAGAAGGATATGTATACTAGGACCACCCTGATAATGAGTTAATCTAAAAATTATTGAAAATGATTAATCGAAATATACTCAATAGCTCTTATTTAGCTATCAGCTTTTAAATCTAACTAACAATCAGGATAAAACTTCATTAGAAATGTGTCTTTAAATGAACTTTGCTGATAAAACAAACTCTAAAACCAAGGAAAAGCAAAGTAGCAGCAATAAAATATAATTACTCATTAAATAATTTGCATAATTTCACCCCTCACTAAAAGCCCAAACTGACTCTTGGCCAGACTTGACATTTTTAAATGTTTAACAATAAAATTATGCATTATATATATATATATATATATATATATATATATATATTTGGTTAAATTTCAATAAATGCATGATGTTTACAAAGTCAATGAGTAATCGTGTTAAATAATCGACTAAAATAGACATAATTATGATTTCTGCCTTAATCAACCACTATTATAGTTTGAACATAAAAGCAAACAAACAAACAGAAATTGGAGTTTTACCTTAAGTCCCCTCTTTTCGATCTCAGCCACACATTTCTGAATGATGAGAGGCACTTTGGGATTGCACACCTCTTTCTCCACCAGGCGGCGCAGCTCCACGCCAAATACCGAGGGAGGAGGCAGCTCGCTGAGGCGGGGCGTTGGCGCCTCCCACTGCTCCAACAGAGTCAGCTTCACATAGAGCAAACCCCTCGGCTCCAGCTTCACACACAGCTGCTGTGTCCGGGAGGCTGACGGGAGGGAGGGAAGGGGGGTAAAAGATAAACAACCAGAAGGGCAGAATGGGGCCAAAACCGAGGGAGCATAAACTCACTAACAGACACGAGATCCAGTAAAACGTCCCGTTCCTCTTTTTTTTATTTTATATACCATTTAAACCCGTGCTGACCGCTAGCACTTCAATTAAAAGCAAACTAACTGTTAACAAAAAAACTGAAAGCTCACTAGGAATAATAAAAATACAAGCAAGACTTGTGTGCACACATAATAATACACTGAATTACTGTATCTAAAGGAAGTCCATGTTCATTTTAAATCTTTAAAATGAACAGTGTGTAAACCAATAAGGGAATTTGTTTATTTGACATCGACACCATTACATAAAAGTGAGATAGCTAATACCGGCTAATACCTTAAACACAACAGGCTCTGCCAAAACTCACACGCTTGTGGCTGGAGTGACACTAATGCTCACACTAAATACCCTCCCTCTACATCTGGTTTGAATTACACGTGACGTAAATGGAGATTTAACATATTTAAATATTTAAACAGTTCATTTGGGAAACTACAGTTAGATTAGCTTCGTTCTGATGTTTGCGTGAAGGCAGGCGTCGTGATTTCAGTTCGCTCTGTACAGCTGCAGCTATCTCACTGGAGGGAAACCTAAGCTTGCAGCACAAGTATCAGACCTTTACCAGATCTATTCTTGGACCGGATTTCGCTTTTAACAGCTCTCAGAGTTTTGACGCGACATCAATCCTGAGTTGTTTTCCATAAACACACACGGCGGATGAAGAAAAGTAAATGCAAAATAATAATTTAGGAAAATCTTAGTAAATCATCTAACCGGTATGATCATGTGTATGTATAGTACAGCTGTGCTGTAGCTTGATTTATTTAACTGAATTTAATTGTTTAGTCTTTGGATTTTTATTCAAAACAATTATTTAGAAACATTACGACACCACAGAAAAACAAACAAACTGCTTGCGTCTTTTGCATTCTCATGCTTAGCAAGATTATTGCATCTTTTAAATTTATATGCGGTTGGTGCAATACTGCCACCTAGTGGATGGGAGTGTGGAACAGGAAAAAGATTATCGCTAATATTAGTGCTATTAAAATTACTGAATCGAATCGACAGTCTACGATTTACAGCGCTACTGTAAGAATGAAGGAATTATCTTAATAGTGTAACCTTACTTGGATCAGTGTATTACTCAGGATTCAGTTTTATCAAGGTCCCTTGTTTCACTCAATTGCTCACACTTCATTTATGGTAATCATATCAGATTAGAAATTTCCAATTCCAACTAGTAATTTTGAGTTTAAAGCAGCTGTATTTACAAGACCCTGAGTTATAATGATCATATTTCCAAAATGATGTTAAGGCAGTATTAAGACCTTAAGTATACTTCATGTGAAGGTGATGTCTGGCTCGCCTCTACAAACAATATGAAGTAAATGCAGCTCAAATGAACAATGTGAGGAACATTAGCACACTTCTTAGTCAATCATATTACATGACGAACCCATTCATACAAAAAGGTCCTGAACTTTTCAAACCGAGCCTGCTTCAATACAAATTTCATGTTAAATAGTAATAGCTAATTAAACAAGCAAATTAATAGATGATCAACTGAATGAATGAATATGTACCCAGGAATAAAACATGCACTCCCAAATCTCTTACCTTTAAACAGAGGGGGGATTGCCACGGTGCCAAGGCAACATACCCGGTTGCGTGATTGACCAACGTGACCGGTGGATTCATCCAAATGATTAGCACTTGGTGTGAGAACAATCAGCTTTAGCATGCGTGCTCGCTCTAGCTCCAGGTTGAAGGTGTGGTTCAGTGAGAGCGACGTCTCGTAGCAGGTGAGCAAAGCGGTGCGGGCTCGTGTCACTCCATCCACCTGGATGGCACAGAAGACGTCTTTAGCCGTGCGAGATCGCACGAGTTCAGAGACACCGAGCAGATGCACTGTGAGGAGACCGGACACCCTCTGGGCGCACTTCGGCTGCTCTGCTAGCGAGTAGTGCCGGAATGAGCCTACTGCGTCCTGCCACCCGCGAGCTGTTGACTCCTGTGTGTCTTGACCTGATCCCTGAGACCCCTCAGTCAAACCCTGACTTGAACCCTGTTTGGGAAGAAGCTCAGGGGAGTCACCGTCGCTAAGATAACCACCTTTGCTTGCAGAACGCAGGCGCGATGATCGACGTTTCGGTCTGGCGGGAGCGCTGGTGTCCAAATGGTACCTGCTGATAACATTGCTTGAGGATTCTTTACGTGCGTTGGGAGGTGAGGCCTCATCGGCGCCCCCTGGCGCATCGATACCACCCCCCTGTCCTTGAACTTGCCTCTGGTTACGTGATGAGCGCAGACTGAGCTTACGGCGCAGTTCTGGCAGCTTGCGCATCTTCATAGAGAGACGCCGTACTGTGCCGGGGGATTTAATCTTCTCCATCATGCTGCTGCTGCTGCTGCTCGTGATTCCGCCTGAGCTTTTTGCTTGTGCTCCAGGACTTCCAGAAGAGCCTGCTGAACCGCTCGCAGTCCCACTGGCACCATCATTAACACTACCACAACCCAGATAATGATCATCGGGGTGACAAGACTGTTGGTGAACATCTGTGAGGAAATAAAATGAGAGAATATTTAAGATGTTTGCTTGAAAATATTACACAAGCCCAGAGAGACTACTAACTTATAAATTTTAATCACAATCCGATCATTCTGAAAGAGTGATGTGGAGATTCTTAGGAAATTTAGCTAGTTTCAAAGTTGAAGATGAAAAATGTCATTTAAATCTTCATAGTAATTCCACCATTTTCTTTATTCATCTAACGTGACAAAGCTAAACCACATCCAGGGCGGTATAGGATTGTTTTTGTAGAAATGTTTAGCATCAATCCCACAATGCATTAAAGCTGTTCTCCATTAGGCCAACACCCTATTGAGACACTTTGCTGTTAGTTTTTCAACAAAGTCAGTCACTCATCTTCATGTTGTATCATTTATTGTACGAATAGAAAGTAAATCATCGCAAAGATTCAGCCCGTTCTTGTCAAGGGTGCCAATAATTACTGCATCTCATTTCTGTCTTCTCTGTTGTCTCATAAAAACATGACCTATTTGGAAAGATGTAAAGTTAGTGAATAAAGTGGGAAGTGTTCAAAACATCATTACAAAACTGAAAAGAAAAAAAATGCCATCCTGTCTTGTACTATTGGACTCGCATTCCTTAATGATTAAAATCAATTTGAATGTCATGGGGAATGTCAGGGGAAAAACATCTCCCACAGACTATTACAAGGCATGGAATGCTAATCATTTCCTGTTACGCTGTGCTCAGTGACTAATAAAACGGATTTTGAAACCCTGAGAAAAAATATATAAAATTAACAGAAGCCCACAGGGTAATTATGCAACCTTGGCTAGTTGTGTTTTTTTCAAATCTGTCATAAATCAGAATTAAGGTGCGTATACAAATAGCACATTGTCAAAGGTCTTGCTCTGCACACCAACCTTGAAATTTTACACCTAAAACACAAGTACAATGTAAGTAAATCGGGGTCAAATTCCACAACCCTCGTTCCATGAAATAATGCATTCCAAAATTCAGCTGAGACCCATATGAAGCTTCAGCAATCCCAAATCTTTGGTCTCTTACCAAGTTCAGGTGGATTTAGTACAAATTTAACTATTATACAGAGACTATACAGAAATAGCTGTATAGCTAGACTATAATTGTCTAGTTCTGTTTAGCCATATGGATAGCTCAGAGGACAGAACAAAAGTTAAATTTGTACTAATAATTGTACTTGATTTATCTCAGTGGCACCGCAGAAGCTACATATGAGACTCAGTTGAACTTTGGAATGCATTTCTGCATGTAAAGAGGATTGGGGAATTTGGCCCCTATTACTTACATTGTACTTGACTCCAGAGACAAACTTCACATGGTGGTATGCAGAGCAGGAAAATCTATACAGTAACGACCTCAAAGATTTTTTCATACTTGAAAACTATGCCCCTTATTTTGTAATTACACACAAACTAGGTGACATCACTTTGAAATTGATTGTGGTATTTTCTTGCCCCTAGATATATTGCTGCACCAATGAATCCAAAATCCTCCCTTTCCTATGCAGCCTCTCGGATGTTTAGTGCCACACTCATTGGCTTACATCTCAAACATTTGTTCTTCACTGGACCGATTTCTCACCTCTCCGCTCCTCTGGTGCTCCCTTTATCTCTCTTCTTCTCCATGGATCTTCGAGTACATCCTTCTCCTTCTTCTTCTCCTTCAGCTTCTCTCCACCAGCCCGAGCGTCCTCTTCCTCTGGGATTGGGTTGTACCAAATGTTGCTCTCGCTCTCAATCACATGCCGTCTCTCAGTGAAGTAGGTTGTATAGGCCTCATCTGGACCCTGGGTCTTTCCTGAAGAGAGCACCCAAGCTCGGCTGCTCCTCTCCAGGTGCTGAAGGTACACTCCCTGCCCGGAGAGCTTCCCAATGCCCAAGGAGGTGCAGTACTCCTTGACCGGAGGGGTTACCAACTCAGGAAGACCTGTTTCAGCACCTTCAGCCAGGTCAGCTTTCTGGCTAACTCTGGGGTAGGTTGCATCTTTATGTAGATCTTTCCATCTCCCCTCGAAACCATTTTCCCTGAGAAAGGCCTGTTTGGAAGCCTGGGCCTTGCTTAAGCAGCTTTCTCGCTCTTGAGACACAGAGCTCAGCCTTGGGAGCTGTTCCACATTCCGGGAGATGGAAGAGTGTTTTGCCCAGTTCTGTTTTTTGGCCACAGTAATCTGTGTGTATCTCGTGAAATCATCTGCAATCTCGGTTACCGAGGATGATGAAGAGCTATGGACGAGCTCGGTCTTCCTCGGTCCATCTGAGAGAGAAGAAACAGACTGTCTATTAGACCGTCTATTAGACCCTATTTGGCACTTGGGTATGTGACTACCTGCATAAAGAATGGCTCTTTGGATCAGCGCAAAGCCGAAGCCACGAAACCGAGAGTGATTTAGTTTAATGGATAATCCATGTGGTGCCTGAGACAGTCATCGACCTTTACATCATTTAATCGGAGCGCATTCCTCTCCAAAAATAACATTTCTGACATGCATTTCTACAGCACATAACAAGGCACATAAAGGACAGGGAAAGAAAAAGAGTAGGAGGAGCGCACACAGTCACAGAAGGCAGAATGTGACTTTTTTTTTTTCCCCTCCCTCTCCATATTTCCCCCTTCTCCGGCTCTGCCCCCTCCTCTTTTCTCTCACATCCTGCACATCTGGAAGCTTCTTCCCGCTGCAGCTTAACAGATCACCATGACACAGAGAATATCTTATTCAGCTCCTGAATTCAGGATAAAACCTAAGGGACTGTGAACATCTCAGTCAGATATGCTTATGACTGTAATGTCACTGTTTACCTGAGATGACAAAAGTGATCAAAAATTTATTTACTGCTAACACATTAATCTGCTTCCACTGAAACACAACACATAGTTACCATTTTTTTTAAGGTTCCCCCACCATCCATCACTACTGCTGACCAGATTTTAAATGGATGATTCCAGCACACACAACAGCTAGCAGCTGGAGAGTTGAACATGTGCTTCCTCTTAAACAAGTAAAGCCAATGATACATAATTTCTAACGGCCGCTCATTCAAGATCAGAAAGCAGCTGAACACACTAAGCTCATGGATGCACCCAATTGGTTAGCATTGCTCTGACTGACAAGAAGACAGTAATGTCACACTCGAACCCAGATAGCAGGACAGTTTTGCTCTACTGGATGCACTGCAGTTGCATCATAAGGTAATGGGGCAAGAAGCTTTGCCACTACTCTTTAAAAATATACAGAGCAATTGTTTAGCCACTGCTAATTCAACGATTAAAAAGTTTTTTAGAAATAGTTAAAAATGTTAAAGCTAAAAATAAACTGATCAGCTTTAATGTAATCAGTGATGTTATCACTATCTGTTTGACTTTTTGTACGGCAGAACTCTCTGCCTAACTTATTAAAACAAAGAAATAAAATTTTGTAAGGTTGAGTATCTTACGCCTTGTTTACGCTGTACTACTTTCGTCATCAGCCAAATACAATACCTGTTTGGGTATCGGAGAGTGAATCACGGATGAGAAATCGAAAAAGTACATTGGATAAAGATTAAGTTTTAAAAGTCTTAAAACGACTGCAGTGCGTTAAAATTAAGTGAATTTTACCACGTCAGTGCTGTTATTTCAGAGGTGAAAATATGAACTAATCCCAGGTAAAATATTTAGTTTAGCTTTTCTAATTAATAACTATCGGTGCAGGTGTTTGTTTACATTGAGCAAGTAGCTTATTTAATTATTAAATTCGGCATATAACCGTTCATGCTACTATTCAACATTGTGATTTCACTTATGGTGCAGGTTATATCCAAGTACTCAGTTTCATTAAATTCGATTAGTCGAATTTAAGACGCGCCCACAGTTTGCTCACAGCCACATGCACAGTACGCTGTCAAAACTTGCGGTTTATAATCTGGCACAAAACGCGAAGGGCAGGTATAACTTGAAGCAAATACTGAAGGAATGGCAAAGGTTCATTAAATTCTGTCCAGCGTTCCATCAATGTCAAGCATCTTGAATCCAGGCCAGAGTTCAGGAGCATCAATCTGCTTTTAACTCATTTTCAAAGCTAGTGTTTCTGTTCCTGTAATCATTTGAACACATGGGCTGCTACAGAAACCAGCTATAACTCGTCTCTAATTCATGGTAATCCACGTAGGTCACGACTAAGTATCACTAAGTGATTGTAACGTGTTTGATACAGAGACAGGGTCAGTTCTCCAACAGCAGGTCAAGGACCTCTCAGGAGCAGTAGATTACAGCTTTATAGAGGAAGAGGGGCATTTCAACACAAGCACGCGCATGCAGGCAGGCACACACACAGGATGGAGGTTTGCTAGACCTGATAACTTCCTGTGGCACAAGAGACAGGGGGGGGGGTGTTAGAAGGGAGATGGAAAGAAATAGAAAGACAGAAAAATAGTGAAGGAGAGAAACAGAAAGAGAGAGACAAACAGAGGAAGAAAAAAATATATAAGGAGACAGACACTAGAGGGAGGGATGAAGACAGAAGGAAAGAGGTGTGAGAGAGAAGTTGTGAGACAGATGTGAACAGGTAGACATTGGGGCAAAAAAAGAAAAAGAGACTTAAAGAGGCCGATAGGGAAAAAGAAATGTTAAAGAAACACAAAACTTAAAAAAAAAATGGGAAAAACACACACATACACACGCGCCGCTTCGTCATCATAATACTAAACAAGCAGCTGTTGTGCAGCCTAACACTCATCAATGACCAGTCTGTTACAGCAGTCTCCCTTATAGCTTCACACACGCACACACGCACACACAGTTATCCCTATTCACTATTCATTGCTGTGTCCAAAAATACACACCCACAGGGCAGAGGTTCATGTTCTCCCTAACTGCATGGATGCTGGGAGAAAAGGACATGCGCGCGCACACACACACACACCTGATTAATTAATCTGGTGCAGAACATCTTGTCTTTAAACATAATGAGAGCAGGAATGTGGAGGACACTCAAGCTTTAAGCTCCGTTATAATGACACCACTAAATAAAAACTGTAGTCACATGGGCTCTGCTCACAATCCATACAAACACACACAACACTGCGCTACAAAGTAGTACGGAGAAGTACTGATGTGAGCTCAATGAAAGTATTGTGCACGCTTAATAAAAACTTTACAGGAAAAGCTGAGTAAAAAGTTGTTTATACAATCTCTCCCTCTCAGTGATTTGCTTCTTTACTTTTAATGTAATAACCATTCATTCATTTCTGCCAAACACTTTATGCTTGACTACAGAGACCTAAATCCTGATACACTCAATTCAAACAGCACTGTTACATATGTTTAGGCTATATGTAGGATGCAATTTTCTTGTCTGATACGGATTCGGTTTCTTTTAAAAGTCCCGACACGTCAATATCAATTTTAACCGATTCTGATTTTCTTTTTCCTAAAAACTATAAAAGCATACACAAACATTTTGTAACTTTAATAAAAAAATTTAAAAAAAATTATATGTTTCTAATAAAACACAGCCTATTAAATATTTATGTTCTTGCTAAAACTGCATAAGGTTACTGGGCAGAGCTTAATTTGTACAAATAAAATCCAAATGAAAATTAAACAGGGAAGGTGAACAGTTGGCAATTGTGACGTTGCTCACTCCCCCAGATCTACAGCATCCTCCAAGGAAAAGGTTCCACTCCTGTTGGCCAAGAACAGAAAATTGAGGCAAAGTTCACCCAAACTATGGAGTGTAAGGTTTAAAAGGTCTTATATTTGACTATTTAAAAATTGAACACAGGTCTTCAACCCGCAAGGCAAAGAACAAAAGGTAATGATCCACCTGAAATATGCCTAAAATAATGCATTTTGTTCACTACTAAAATTTCACTCCTCCTAAACAACAAGCCAGTGTAGTGCTTATATGAGGTCACAATAGGGGAAGAATCTAACTGGCTTGTTTAAACCAAAAATAAAATGAGGACAAAAAAGCAGGGAATTCTTTTTATTTATTTGTTTTTATTTGTTTGAACATTCACACAAAAAACTAAAAAGTTAACTTTGCATAATAGGTCCCCTTTATGGAAAAAAGTGAACAAGAATAAAAGACGATTTCATTATCTTAGAAACAAGGCAGTGTTCTATTTAAAACTCTGTTCTGTCTGTGTAGCTTGCATTTTCGGTCAGAATTCAAACTAGACTGTCCTATGAGATTTCAAGGAAATTCCATAATTCTGTTTGGAGGAGAGCAGTGTGATTAAAATCCTTGCAAGATAAACTGGCACTTGGATAGTTACACAATGTGGAAATTTTATCATCACCTGCCTGAAGAGTTCTTAATCTTAGAAAAACAATTTCAATAAATGACACTGAATCTGATCCTTACCAAAAAGGGTGCAACAAAGCCGATATCTTTTAACTTAGCATTTTCAGCTGACTTGCATGTGCTGTGCTGAAATGTTTCTGACATGCAGGAGGTGTGTGTGGGTTCTTTTATGAGCTCCTGGATGAGTCATTCTTATGCTCTTTTTAGTAATTTTGGTAGGCCGGCCACTTCAGAGAAGGTTCACCACCGTTCCAAGTTTTTTTGATTTGTGAATAATGGCTATCAATGTGGTTTGCTGGAGTCCCAAAGCCTTAGAAATAGGCTTTGTAACCCTTTCCAGACTGATACATCCAACGACTTTGTTTCTCATCTTTTCTTGGATTTCTTTAGATCATGTTACTTTTGAGATCTTTTTGTGCACTTCACTTTGTCAGACAGGTTCTATTTAAGTGATTTCTTCATTGAACAGGTTTGGCAGTAATCAGGCCTGAGTGTGGCAAGTGAAATTCAACTCAACTTCTCAAAAATCACAGTTCATTCATGATTTAGGATTGATTCAGCAATTACTTTTTCGGACCAGGTAGATTTAGACAGCTTTTAAATTTTTGATCATGATCATAACACTGCAATTTGTATTTACTCGAGTTAACTACTCGGGTTTATAACATTTTTGATGATCTTAAATCATTTAATTGTGACAAATATGCAAAAAAAAAAAAAAATACAAAAATCGGCAAATACTTTTTCACAGCGCATATATAAAATGTGTGTGTGTTTCCCTCTTATTTAATTCCAGCTGTGTCCTGCCGTGTTCGGCACGGGTCAAAGACGTGGTGGAAAAGTTTGCTGAGAATGCATGGCTCGAACAACCCGTTAAGTGTTTTCCCAAAAAATACCAGCCCTAACGCCCCCACCCCTACCCGAACACACACATATACACACACATATACACACACACATGCGCGCACACACACACACACACACACACATAATTTGAGACATCCTGTGAGAATGCAGCACTGTTCTAAACCTCTTTGCTGCAAATCAAAAATAATTATCACTCCAGAATAACTTTTCCATGCGACAGAAACAATTTTTCCAAATAAAAGAGACAGCTATTTTAACATATTTCCCATAGCCATGTATTGAAATGGTGTTTTTGTATCACAGTAATTGCTTCAATGTTTAAAATAAGCAGGATATTACGCCATATTTATTTATGTCTGTCTCAATGGCTAGCATTCTTAAACAGGCTAAGCTCCCACGGTAGTTTTAGATTCTTAGGCAGTTTTACACTTGGGAAATGAATTGCTTCAGACTTTTAATCTTTATTTAATCTTTTTTTCAACATATAGCTTGATTAACATTTGATTGACGTTTTTAGGCTCTCAGATTTAGTTTGCTAGCTAGCAGTTGTTTTAATCACATTTTTGTTGTTAGCTTTTATTTGATCTTTAACTTACAGGTTTAACTTAACATGCAAGTTGAAAGCTGATTAGCTTGAAATCATCCAGTGCATACAAATGGTTATACCCTGACTAATACTGACTACAGGCTAAGCGCTCAGTGTTGGCTAGTTTTAGTTTGCTATCTAGGCAGGAGCTCTTGCTGAGTGAAATGATTTTATTTTTATGACTTAAACATGAGAAATGGTTTTAAAAGAAAGACAAAATTTTACTTATTTTTTTTGTATCTTTATATTCCTTCCTTGGATTTAGATTCTTGGAGATGTAAGGATAAAACATTGCTGCCTTGTCATGCTTGGTGCTTGGATTGAGCAGATTTTATAGTTGCAAAATGGTTCCACTAGATTCCACTATACACATGAAATCTTTTTTTTTTTTTTTTAACTTGGAGTTAAATTTATCCCTTTTTATACAGATCAGGTGCTAGTGTAACCTGGTCCAAAGGTATTTATTACAATTAATATGCCCTGTGCACAGGAATGATTGCTTCCCTCCGCCTACTCCCCCGCTGGCAAGCATTCACATTATTTTTGTTCTCTGTACTCGGGAACACTTGTGTATTTACCCTCTATGATACGGCAGGTGGCAGTATACCCCTACTTGCTTTGATAGCCGCAATTAAACACAAAAAAAGAAGCCTTACATATTTATTTAAATACCTTTGGACTTAGGTTCCACTTTATCAGCTATGGCTATGTAGGTTAGAGGATAAGATTGGTGCATGCTATGCGCACACTGAGATTTCGGAGGAGTCTGATGGCACAGATGACGTTGCATCTAAACAGCAATCTACTTTCACGTTCAGGTACAATTGGCTTCCATATACTGTGCCCGAGTATGCTGTACTGTGCTCAAGACCACCTCTTCCAACAATTGCCCTAATGTGAAAACGCCCAAGTCTAATTTTTCTGATGGCTTAAATTTCATGTGCATTACACAATGTTGGCGGTTGTTCCTTAAAGTCTGGCTTGCAATGGAACATAGTAACTGTGGTAAAATAAAACTACCAACTTTTCTGGGAAAAATTGCCTTTACAATGATAGCTAAATCATTACGGTCAGCTCAATCCATTTTATAAGCTCAGTCTATGCTTGACATCATTGGTTTCTTGTTGCCTAACAACTGTGTTGTAACTACTTTTATCTGCCTGAATAGCTGTCTGGTTTAATACGGGAGCTAGACTGCCTCCTGAATGGAACAATATCCTGAAGAAGTGTTTATGTTGTCTTTAATATCATGACACCTAATACCATCAATTATTAACTTATTTCTACTGCAGATGCCAGAAAATGATCAAGATGAAGTTCACAGAGCACTATGGTCTCCTTTCCCACAGTACACATGGCTTTCCCATGATGCATTTCTCTGTGTGTGCACGCCTGTAAAAAGCTAAAGAGTTTCCCTAAAAATCATTACTGAAGATTCTGCCCTAGTTTAAGTCTTTTATTGCCTCATTTTCTTCTTAACTCTGTAGTTCCCTAAAGCTTTATTCCACTCATGTGCTCCCTCTTCTTCACTCACTGTCTCCAGCTCTCTCATTTGGTGTCCCATGCACTCATACCTCTTACATTTCACTGCTTGCTGCATTGCACTCTCACTTTTTATTTTTCTGCACTTATAACTCTTGATCCCCTGCACGCGTACCTCTCACTCTCCTTCACTCGCACACATTACACCATTGTACTCGTATCCCTCACTCAATACACTCACACTCCCCACCCATCTGCACTCATGCCCCTCATTCTCCTGCAATCGCCCCCCCTACCAACCTGCAGTGGCACCCCTTAGTCAGCTGCGATTGCATTTTTCATTCTGCTAGACTCCCACCCCTCACTTTACTGCGCATTTACCCTTCCTTCTCCTGCATTTCCACCCTTCTCTCATGGCACTCATACACCAACCAAGTCTCCTTAGTACACTCACTACTGTCTCAGTCCCTTCCACTGTCTTGCTATCTCAGCAAATCAGATAGTGGAATAAATGTCCATACATCCTGACGTCTTACACACATGCAGTGGGGGAAACTCCACTGTAAACATCAGCATGTCCCACTTTGAACTGTCCTGATTTGTTTATTTGGAAGAGTTACATAATCAAGCCACAGCCCCAGAGCAGACAGTAAATGAGACACTTACAACAGATTAGCTTCGTCATTTACTGGTTAACCGATTACAGACGGATTCTCCAGGTCTCTTTTTCTTTAACCGCACCAGGCCAAACACACACGCACACATACATATTTGTAAGGCAAGTTTGTAATAAAATTTTCCTTCATTACACATCATCACATATTTCCTCTGCCCTCTCATGACTGGTTACAGTAGTCTGTCTGATCTGCTCCACAAGAACAGCTATGTTAATGGGAGCTTCATTTGTACCAGTATTCCTTTTTTAATGTTTATCTTATCTATTTCTTACTGTAAGTCTACAGTAACAAACTGAAGAGTTCAGCAAAGCTGCTGTCAGGAAGTCCAGGAAGAGGAAGGGGTAAAAAAAGACAAGCGGATTGAGAATATAAATAGGCTAATCTTCATCACACTGACAGGATGCAGACCTGGAGGAAGACCGGTCTCGTAACGAATAAAGTACTTCACTGACGATCCGAGATCCCCAAAACAGTGTCTCAATCGGATACTTTGGTATTATTAGAGACTATTTTTGAGATTACACATCTAGCAGAGTCATGCTGAGAAATACAAATAAAGACAGCACTGTAAAAGTGGAGGATATACTGTAGGATTTTTTTTCCATGAACAAATGAAATAGGCTTATTGACACATATTTACATTTTTTGGTCTAATTTTTTTTTTCTCAGCTTGCTGCTCCATAACAAAACCAACAACAATCAACCAACCAAAACAACTAACCATCAACTACCAGCCAACCCACACCCTAGAACAAGCAACAGCAGCAACCAATCCCTGCCAACCCACCAACAGCAAAAACTAACCAAACAACCAACCAACAGTAAGAACTAACCAAACAGCCAACCACCAACCAACTGTAGGAACTAAACAAACAACCAACTACCAACAACCCACCAACAGCCCACCACCAGCCACCCAAGCAACACCAATTAACTAACCACCACCAACAACATACAAACCAACAATAAGCAATTAACCTATACCAACAGACAACCAGCCAAACAACCCAAATTAACCAGCACCAACAAACTCAACAACAAACCCACTAACTGCCAACAACTAACCAACACAGACCAACCAACCAGCACCAACGGACCAATTAAGAAAACAACATATCCACTAACTGCCAACAACCATCAACACCCAATTAAACAACACAAACCAACAACAACCCACCAAACCAACCACAATCGACTAACCAAAACCCATAAATAACAGCTTGTTAATTACAGGAATTAGTAGATAAAGATTGTGTGTTTTTGTCGCTGTAGGTCTAAATAACCAACAACATTTTTGTGTAAATCACATTTGATGTGAAGTAAACTCATTTTTTTTATAAATTTATGCAAAAATACAATTACAGTATAAGGCTGCACATGATTTTGGTCACATGACAGTCTTCCTGGAAATGTTAATAATTTGAATGTGCAGTGCCCTTTACAGGCTGGAAAAAATTGATCCTGTGTTCTGTTCCACAGTGTGCTTTAAAAGTGTGCTCAGTGTTCCCAAGCACTATGTGCAGGGAATGCTATTTAAGAGAAATATCCTGGACAAAATCCATCCACCCTGCAATATCATCGACACTGACATCACTTCTTGGTAACAAAAGCACCTTGGGTTACCTGTTGCTGCTTCTGTGAAAAATTCACATTACTGAAATAAAACATAAATTATATATTGAAACAAAAACTAAAGTACATAATCAGTAAGCAAAATGAATCCTGAAATGCTAAAAATGGTTTGGAAAGCGAGCAAAGAGAAAGAAAGTACTGTTTTCTTTAGTCTCACATGGCTCACAGATGCTTAAGATACAGAGTTCTATTGACAGTCATTACACAGCGTGCACGTACGCACGCACACACAGTAAGCTTTTAGCAAGCCTAGTGCACACTGTGAGGAACATAAAGATAACTCCATAACAGCCATGACAGTGCAGCTGGGCAGCTTACTACCCTGCTTGATTCTCTCCCTCACACACACACACACACACACACACACACACACACACACACACACACACACACACACACACACACAC
>JAQMYJ010000006.1:21273611-21289442 GCA_030014305.1 Clarias laeviceps | reverse complement strand
TAAGCCTCCTGGGATAGGCTCCAGGTCCCCGTGACCCTGAATACAGGATAAAGCGGTATAGAAGATGAGTGAGTGAGTGTTTTAGGTGCCACCTACTGGTTCATCTCTGCGTGATGGTGACTGGAATATAAACCTGATAAAATATTTAGGTATAAGTTTAGAGTAGGGTTCCTACTCATATTAGTGATCATGTGTGGTAACTATGGACTGCTAAATATGGTAAAAATAAGACCACAAAAGTTATTAGTAAAATTAGTAAAAAAAAAAAAAAGAGAAATGTATATATTATTTATTATTAATTTTAATACATAATCCTGTGCTGGTTAACTGAATGTTTGGATCTTATGCCAAGGAATTCAGGGGACAAGATAAGGGACCACCTGAATGGGGTGTCAACTCATTATAGGGCACAGTTGTGCACACACTATGGGAAAAACAAACAAACAAACAAACAAACAAAAAAAGAAGAAAAAAATTTCTGAGCAATGAGGAGAACGTATTGTACACACACAGCCTGGAGGCAGGATTTGTAGACTCATCCCTGGAGCTATACTATCAGTTTATTAATTTAATTTGATCTTGTATTAGTGTTAGTACCTGTCGTTGATGGGAAAAGAGTTTGTTGAAATAGTTAAAAGGTTAAAGTTAAAAATAAGTTGATCAGCTTTAATGTAATCAATGATATTAGTTCAGCTTTATATATAATTTTCTAATTAATATGTATTGGTGCGGATGTTTGTTTACATTGATCAAGTATCTTATTGTAAATTAAGTTAGTAAATCCGGTACATAACTGTTCATAATATCACTTTTACTCAACATTTCATTTAGATTTCAATTATGGTGCAGGTTAAACTTCAAGCAGATATCTAAGTACTGCAAAAGTTTGATTAAATTCTGTCCAGCCAGTTTTGTGTAATGCTGTGGCATAATCTGGCTGGATAGATTTACAGACAGACAAAATTTTGGGTCCTCCAGTGTATGAAACAGAAAAATATCATTGAAAGAGCAAGTTCATATGTAGGAGGAAGTATTCTTGTCTACTGTTATTTCGAATTGAGAAACTAAAGTAAATATGGACAGTAGGTATTCAATTTTAATATTATTAATTATTAGTATCATAGTGATTAAAATAAATTATAGTAATCTAATAGTTATTAATAAAACATTCCTTTAGTCTAACAACAACAACCACCACAAGAATCTGATTTTTATAATGTAATAATGATCTTATCATTGTTTTCTAGTTTAAGTACACTTTTAATTGCTGCATTGTAAATGTATTCTGTATTCTGAGGTTCAGAAACACTGGTTCAGCCACTAATCCTAATTCTGCAGTACCAGTGTTATGTATAACAGGTATAGGAATTAAAAGAGAGAGAGAGAGAGAGAGAGAGAGAGAGAAAGAGAGAGAGAGAGAGAAAGAGAGAGAGCGAGAGAGAGGGCTACTACCCCTAGAGGGCAGTAGAACACTACAGTTGTTGCTCTCCTAACCTTTTGCTTTAGCAGTATTAGAGAAGTAGCTTTTTACACGTAGTGAATATGAACCTATGAGACAATTATATAATAATAACATTTAATCAAATTATTTTATATGATTGTAGTTGTACTGAAATGTTATGTGCAATAGAGTGATTACTGACAAATGTTTGAAAAAAATACTATTACACACTATTTTAGTACTTTGCTTTTTTAGTGCTTTGTTTTTGTTTACCATATAAAAGAGTTCCATTTAAACTGTATCATTTTATTTAATCTCACTTTTATATATAGAGAGATGTGTGATATGTATATAGCTACGTGGGAGGTACATTTATTTACACCAGGGGACTGGGGACTGTTTACTACATGTCTATGTGTGTATTTGGTTCTAAAATAATAGTACAGTGTGAAATATTTCAGAATGCTCTGTAAAAATGAATAGAAAAAGCCAGCATGAATATTCACTGTACCTGAAAAAGGAGATGACTTTTCACTGCATGCAGTAACATCAAAACATTCGTCTCTCTGGTTCCACTTTTACATCCATAGCAATTTTCCCCCTTGAGATACTGTATGTAGAGTTGAGTCTTTCTAGCCTTTCACCTTAAATTACCAAAAATAAAACTTCAATGTGCAGTAAAATTGCAGCATATCCTTCTTTAATTTCTCCTATGATAAAATAAAAAGTGATGTGGGATATTCTGCCATTTAACAAAAATTCTGTCATTTAACAACACAAATGTTTCCATGTAGTTATGTAATATGGGAGGAACTTAATTTCTGCTCCTCTTTAAGCATCATTGTTGTGAGGTCGCCTACATTTAGCTTGTCTGTGAATAATTAAAAGTGTTAAGAAATTAAGGTAACTGGACAAATTCTTTTTTGATCAAATCTATGACACTATATCACAAATGTAAAACAAAGCAACAAAAAACAAATACATACAAATATTTTTTAAATAAATTTTATTAAAATTAATATTTTATATACAAATAGAATGCACTTATACTGTATAAAATTACTCATACATAATTGGAAATGGTCTGATGGGATTTGTTCCCATTCGTTCATCCCTTCTAAAAAGTAAGATATAGCTTCTGAGTCTGTGCATAAGATGGTCTCATTGTTTTGGTATCTCTTGGAAATGTGAATGTCATAAACTTTTAACATTCTTACTATTTTTTATTAGTTTCATAGTAGTTACAGTACTCATAGAGCGAGTAATCACAGTTTTCATCAAGTTATTTGCACAATTAAAAAATTGAAAATAAAATAACAAAACAAAACAACCAAAACCCCAATGAAACAAACAAACAAACAAACAAACAAACAAACAAGTGAAACAATGTTTAAAATAAAAACATTTACCAATGACAGTTACCACAAGTACCTCTTAGGCACTTTCTCACCTTTTAATTTTTACATAGTCTTAATTCTAATTGGGCTTCATAAAGTATGTTTGAACTAACTATTGGCCACTTTATGCTAAGATTTATAGTACTGCACAAATGTCTTGAGCCATCCCTCATTTCTTCATATTCAATTATTAGATTAAATTAAAGAAATGGGAACAGATGTTTTTTTTTTTTTTTGGGACAGGCTGCAAAGTGTCTAAAGATACAATTTAACAATGGGTTATGTATTAACCTCAGCAGCAACCTCATTTCCCCTCTTGTCTGTTCCAACCACTCAGCATTCAGCATCAGCAGTATATTAATCACCAGCCTGATCATCTGTCATCATCTGCACCTGTTTCTCACTGGTTCATGCCTTAATTTAGATGTGTTTTAGGCTTGAATGATTGATAGGGCACAGTGTGGCTTAACAAACAAAACATTCCTCTGAAACAGGTCACATACAGGGACTGGACTGAAAACCAGAGACAAAAACTTGAGCTAAAAAATAGCCTAAAATGTCCCTCACGAAGCCTGGAGAAGTATTCCTCAAGACTACATTAGAAATATTAGAAAGTCTGACTCTTTGGAAGTAAAATATGAAGAAATGATTGGTAACTCAAGGCCTTTCCGCAGTACTATACTGGAGAAATGTGGACATTTTTGGTCCATACCAAAATGTGATTTACTTGTTCACAATCTGCAAAAACAACCTGGATCAAGGGATGAATGCACCAGTCTTCAGTTCATACTGGCAGAATACTCCGTATGAAGTTATTCAACAATGACTTATGCAGAATATTCAGGGGATTCAGAAAACATTCCTACAAATTTCCTTAAAATTCCATAATAAATAAAAACATATAAGATAATTTTACCATTTGCCATTGAAACAAACAGCAAATGAACAAAGATCATATGTTTGTTGTTGTGTGTGTTGTTGTGTGTTATGCTGTGACACTTGGCTGTGGATGTTTTCCCGGCCACTGAATTCCATTAGTCTCCGTAGTTAACACACTCTCTTAGTTTTGAACAATGCCTTTGCTTGAGTTTCCCCCATAGAGACAAGAGAGCGATTCAACAAACCCTAAGCCCCCCCCCCTCCCCCTCTCTCTTTAATTTTAGTAATTATCTGTAGCTGGGGGAGGTGGCAAATTGGATTAGCATGGAGAGTTTTCAGTCGAGTGATCTCCCTCCGTCGCTCCGTGTGGTGACCCTGGACTGATAAAGAAAAGGGCATCAAAGAGACACTTTTGGAGTGCAGGTGGCCTGCAGGGATCTCCAGTTCAGTTTTTTTTTAAATCACCCAAAAGGTTAGATTTTGTTTAGTTTTACCTGCTATTCTAGATTTTATTATTTTGTCTGCATCATGTGCAATAGTGCCATGTAGAATACTATCTAATCTATACTGCTTATCATATATTCCATGTCGTCGAGGGCCTGGAGCCTATCCCAATCTGAATGTCTTTGGACTGTGGGAGGAAACAGGAGTACCCAGAGGAAACACGCAAACCACATGGAAAACATGCAAAGACCATGCACACAGAATCGGACCCTCGACCGAGGGGGTGTGAGGCTACAGTGCTAACCACTACGCCACCGTGGCCCGTTTGATTTCAAATTCATTCATTTATGTGAAACCCTACTGAACGCTTATTTTACACCAGCCATGACATATTCACCATCAGCATTGTGCTTTAGCAAACGTTATATAACTACACTAGGCCCATTTTACTTTGCCTGTTCTAATATTATCACATTATCACATTATCTTGTTTGCTACATCATTACTGAAATATAATTAGCATCACTTCATTATTAGTAAACTTTTCTCTCATCCATCAGCCAAAACAATACCATCAAACCAACATTATTGAGAGTGGCGAGGTCTAAATACTGAGATGCCCGCTGAGAGTGAATGTGTCATTCAGGAGAAGGAAATGAGCAGCTTTCTCTCTGCTTGTTCTGCATTTAGATAGCAGTTTGAAAAGGCCTTTAATCCTCCACTTCCTACTGTGTCATCCACAGAAGGAGATCAAACAGAGTAGAGACACACTCGCTGCATGGCCCTGCCATGCCCCCCTTCTTCTCCCAGCACAATGTTGTGGAGGGAAAGAAAATCACTACAGTTACAGAGAAAGGCAGCTCTGTAAATAGAAACACATCTAGACCCAAGTAGCTTGTAAAATCTAATACAGAATTTCAGTGGAACATTTCTCCACTGAGGTCTCATGGCTTCAAATTTGTTACAATTCACTTGATACAAGTAAGGGGTAAAGCAGGACATGGCGTGCTATTATTTTCCACAACCTGCAGTGTTTTATTCTACTTAGACCACAACAATTTCCCCCTGCTTACAGTTGTTTGCTTAGTAAAGAACAATGTACTTTTTTAAAGATCAGTTTATAGTTGCATTTTAAGTTGTGGAATGTCCCTGATACAAGCTAGCTCCTGCTATTACTTAGTTTATAGCAGCTATAAACAGTTGTTCCCTTACCATCTCCTTTCTCTTGAAGTTAAAAAAGCATCTTGTCCTGTTACCTAGAACCAGGAATTCTCAAGAATCCTGAGCTGGAAAACATAAATTCTTACCTGTTACAGAGCACTGACACTCCGAGTAACTCTAGTAAATGTTCCTTAAAGTTTCTACATTTCAAAAAAAATTTTTTTCCTTTGTTAAATAAGAATATACTGTATATATTTTTGCTTTAGATTATGTTGTTTTTCTTCTACACAAATCCATGTATCTAAATTGTTACTATAGAAATAATAACATATCAACACTTTACTTCATTAATGTACTGCTCATTTATTTAGTAGAGCACTTTTTTTGTCAGTATACTGAAAAATGTGTTGAACCTAATCTGATTGAGCAATCTCTACCACTTGGTTGAGTTATGTTAACAAATACCTTTTGCATACCAAAATTACCAATAATAAGTGGATGTAACATTAATACCCAAAAAACGTTACACTGTATGTTGGTATTTTTAAACATTTTCATTTCATGGCATATTTTGATGCTGTACCTTTGCCATGATGCAACATCTTAACCTTTTGGAAAATACCTATACTATGATCTGTTAAAAATAAGCATTGTTGTTATTATTAACCCATAACAAAGTCAAACAACAATTTGATCTTTTTTCTTAGTAAGTATCTTAAAGGTATACATTTGCAGTTTCAAATTACAGCCTGCCAAAGCAATTCATACAGCAACTGACAAATTTATGTATTTAGCCATTTAAATTTATTAAAAACATATGTGTATTAAATGATTAAATGAGATTTAGAGGTAGGTTAGCAATTGTGCTTTTGCTTACTTACAGTAAATTAAAAGTAAGTCAAATAAAATCTTATATTTGCAGAAAAAACAAACCATGCTTCAATAATAATATTCACCATACTGTACATATACATACACAGTCATGCATTGCTGAAAAACTTTCAAACATCCATTGTATTTAAATGACTGAAAGCCTAGATGAGGAATGAGTAGAGACATAGATCAAGTTCTCATCTACTATTAAAACCGATGTTTGTAAAGATGATGAGTTTCTGGTTCAAGTCCCCGCTGTGCTTCACGTCAATCATGGTTGTGCATGAGGACATGATTACCCATGGTCATGTAGCAGACATGACAAAGCGATGTTCTTCTTCGAGTGCTCTGTGTAACTTGACAACACTTTAGCTTGAGAAGATAGTGTGGCAGCCATCATTTACACCAGAAGAAGCATTTGGTGGAGTGAAGCATGTTTGTTTCACTCAGCTAGAAGAGCTCAGTAAAGACACTGTCATATCTGTCCACTGATTTTAGACTTTTCCCATGTTTAAATGATTGAACTGAAGTATAAAGCGTGTAGTTTAACGGACACTGCACTGACCTTGTGGAATTTCCACACCATAAACTCACTGGATTTGGCTTGTATATGTTATTGGTATGACTTTTCAGCTATCACCGGAATTGAAATTGTTAGTACAGCAAACAATTATTATTATGGAACCGATTCTTCCTCTCAGCGGATGGGCTGAAATGTACACACCGGTAGACAGACACAGGCTGTGCTCAGTTACACATGATTTCATTTGATTTGGTTATCACCAGGGCCTGGCTGAGCACTGAGGACAAATCGGTAGGTGTAATCCCACCGTGTCACACTTGGACCTCAGTTATTTAGGCTCAGATTTAATATTCATTACTTTTGCAGGTTGGCTGATTTTAAGAGGCTCTCTCCCCTAGACTAACCCCTCCTTCTGCACTCAACCTCCCCACCTACAGGACGATAATGCTCTGGCAGCCCATCGTCTAAAGACTAAAGAAGAAAGCATACATAGCACCGTAGTCTTCTTTAACCAGTTTCTATATAATTATATGTAATTATTATTATATATTGCTTTGTTTTAATATTAAACACTATTTCTTTCTTACCATTACCTACTGTATTACATACAGTATACATTTCTTTATATTATTATATTTCTTGCTTATATAACAAATAAGCAACAAAGAAAGGTAATTTTTTTTAAACGGTGTCTGTAAGTTACAACATCCAACCTTCAGGGACGTAAATATTGAAAATATGCTCTCATGTATAATGTAAGATAGTTAAATGATTAATTTTCACTTTAGATCACTTACATTTAACTGCTTTTTGTAAGAGTTTAAATTGCTTGATTTTAATAAAAAATATGTACCCTTTTAGTTAAGCTGGGAAATACATTCTGTTAAATTTGAGTCAATACATTCTGATAAAAAAAACAAAAAAACAAAAAAACAAAAAAAAACACATTAACAGTGACTAGAAGGCATAGTTAATTGGTTTTCCACAAGATTTTCTTCATACAAACGTAATGAGTATAATAATATTATTAATAATAAAAATACTGCGCATAAAATGCATAGTTTACTTCATCCAGAGCTCACAATATTGTATCTATGTTTAACCACAAAGCTGGAATAAAAACCTCTCTTGCCAGCTGAACTTGTGTTCTTCCTCATCATCATTTTTGTGATCTATGTGAGACAGACAGCAGTTCAGCTCCTTGTTCCAAGACAAAACATCTGTTGGCTATTACGTGACCCCAACAGAGGCAACTGTGAGATGCAGGATGAATCTTTAGAGAGCTTTAGAGAGCACGTTTGTGAATATTATTCTTTTTAAAATCTTCATTCACTGTGGTATAAGAGTGTGGGTTTTTTTAAAAGAAGGGACTCTTTAGCTTAAGAGGGGGAGTTGAAATTTTTTCTCTTCCAAACGGGTAGCAATTTCCCTCCATTTAGTTCCTGAGTGTAATTAGCTTGAAGAGATTGTGGAGTGAGCAGCACATTCACAGGACATTAACTTGCTCACGTCCTCCAGTTGCAGGGAATTAATAGGAAAGATTAAAGTTTAAAGACAGCAAAAGCCATTATGGCTCAGAAACCGGCTTTGCAGAGAAAATGCACTAGCCTGTCGCGGTGTGTTTGCAATGCTGCTATCCTTATTTTGACAAATCAGTAAATCAAATCTGTCCTTATTTGTGGATATGTGCTAGAAAAGACATCTGCAGATGGTCAGGTTAGCAATGATAAGCAGCAGAGACAGTGAGCCGGGAGGTTTTACACAAACGATCACCCAGGAATTAGAATAATGAGGACAGCTGCAAATGCAGAATCACCTTTGCACAAAATCCTTAAATGGTAAATTATTAGATTTAACGTAACAGACTTAATAAATTATCAATCATAAAGAAATTATTCTGATGGAAAAATGGAATGGTCATTTGATCGGCTTCTAAAAGATATCTTTATTTTTGTACCTTAATATTTCTAGATCCAATGGAGCCTAGCATTCGGACCACACCTAAAGAATTTTCCATATTAAAAGTTATTAGGTTGAGACATGAAGAAATTTAATCATCCATAACAGTCTATTCCAGGAGCTGATTTGAAAAACTTCAGTCTCAGTTGCTCGGGCAAATCTATTTTCCATAATTCAGCACCTGGCCTTACATAGGCTGGTGATTCATTTGTGTGTATTAAGCTCGAGTTTTATTAGATCCGAGACAAATTTTGGTGTGGGTTCCATGAATCATTAAGCATGAGGTAATTTTATCCTTGTTTCCCTAATGATGGCATAATGGAGAGCGAATTTCTTAACTAAAGAGCACAGAATGCTCTGAAGGTCGTCCTCATCTACGAGCTCCTTCAAGCGCTTCTCTTTGAGATTGGAAAAGTGGGGAGCTTTTGGAGCAAGTCATTAATAACGGTAAAGCTCAAAGCCTATTTGTGTCTTACTTTCTACTTTTCTTGTTGCTATCTCTCTATCTTAAATTTTTTTTTTTTGCTTTCCTTTCGTTTCGTAGTGCTGCTGGAGCAAGGCTGGGGACTGGAGCATAATGAAGTAGCCCAGTGATTGAAATTTTATGTAAGAACTTTTACCATTTTACTTATTCATGATTACTAAAGGTTAAGGAGAGAAGGTGCAGAGAGAGAGAGAGAGAGAAAGAGAGATAGAGAGAGAGAGAGAGAGAGAGAGAGATTAAATGCCAAGAGTATAATCTCCATTTGGGCTGTGGCACAAAACCTAATTGGCATTAGAATTCTGCTGAGGACTCGAATAGTGGTACTTTATCCTCATCACTTTAGATATTGTTCCAAGTCAATCATTTGTCAACATGATGCATGATGGGTAGAACCAGGCTAATCAACTCTTCTGTCTCTTCTGGGCTGTGGATTTGTCTCTGTACATCTCTGTCCAGAAAAAAGCTGGAGACTGGGGGAGTGTATGCAGGGTGTTGTGGCCAAGGACCCTACAAAACACACCATTACAACATACTTATCTGATGAATGTAAACTGGTATATGGTATATGGTGTATCATTTATTTAATATAAGGGCCGTTCACTTGATGATGAAATTTCTGGTGGATGAAGGTGTAAAACTGATTAACATTTGCAGAAGACTTCAAACACAGTATGGAGATGAGACTCTTAGCTGCAGAAAAAAAGTGAATGGTGCAAATGTTTTAAAGAAATGCTGTACAATCCTGACCAGCATGATTTGGAGCCCACTGCTGGTGTTCACATGGACATTCAGTGAATAAAAGGCCCGATCCTTGAACAACGATGGATAACTTGTGGAAGAGGGATAAGCGCATTAATGTATCAGGAGATTATATATATAATGACCATATACTGTAAGGTCACTTGTACTCATAACTGTTTTAATTTATTCTGCACAATCAAAAGTCTTTGACTTGTAGTATAAAACTAGGAGCCATTTCGACCTTCCAAGATGTCAAGATACTTTGAATTTTTACACATACTTACACAATAGAGAGTTAAAAACAACTCCTTATAGGGATTCACAACAATTCATAACAAACTTTCCCCCAGACTGAAACAACTCACATGAAACATATTATTCCATTTATTATCCAAATCTAATTTTAATTCATACAAACTGGGTCACCACAAAACATAAAACTTTTAAAAATAAATTAGCAAGTTACAAATGGCCCCAAGTTATAAATTAAAACTACACACAGTACAATTAAATACAATACAGTCACAGTTTACATGTACAGTATATTACTCAATTTGTATGAAAAGTATGTGACAGATGATACAGTTACTCACCAACAACATTGTTGTTTTAAATGTAATTATATGCATTATATTTTCAAATGTTCAAACAAAACAAAATGAGGAAATTTCACTGACTAACTATTTTACAATTTTTGGTAAATATATATGTTTTTGATTTGGTCCAATCCTACCTGAAACACAAGTCATTTGAGGTAGTGTGTAAACACTATTCAGAAGCTATGCATGATGGGCAGAGTTTGTATAAAACAGGATTCCATCTCAGTTCTACTGTACATGCTCAAAAATGGATCTTAACTGCCTTGCTCTCACATGGTAATGACTACTAATTTTTTTCCCTGTTTTTTGATTGATTTCTTGTTTTATGTACACTATACGTGACAGCAAAAGCAACAACTGCCATTTCCTGATTTCAAACACCTGATACATGAATAAGCTACATGAATAAGCCTTTCACGGAGGAATGCAGTTCATGCAATTATGTATAACAGTCTGCTTGTGGTGATATTACCGCTTCAGCTGCTACACACCACGGTAGTTAAAGTATGTAATGCAAACCCTTGCAAAAATGTAGTGGAGTAGAAAGTACAGATATTTGTTGTAGGATGTAGTGGAGTAAAAATAAAAAAGTATCAACTAATAAACCTTCAGTACAGATACATGAAAATTGCACTTACATAAAATAAAAAGTAAAAAAGTAAATGCATCTAGTTACCTTGCACCTCTGAAGATAGCCCTCAAAAAGACATCTTGGTTACATATACTACAGAACCAGTGCAACAGCAAACCACAATTTTGAAACCAAAAAAAAAAAAAAATAAATAAATAAAGTGGGAACTGGGTGGTGATTTATTTAATGCTAAGTATGTATTTTACATCAGAAAGTTGTCATAATGGGTCTGCTTTTAAGATGATTAAATTGGGTGGACTTTCAAATGTTAACAAACATTTAGGTTTCTGAAGTGAGATTAACTTTTTTTTAGTTAGATGATTGTTCAAGCTCAAGTAAAAAAATAACGAAGTATGTAGGGTAGAGAAAATTTGTCTCTGTATTAATGAGCTTTACAGCAGAGATATTTTAAACTGGATAATTACAGGTGTTTATTAAAGTAATGACTAAAATCTGCACATTTTTACTGCTATGTTGCTAATAAACCACTACAGTGTTCTACCAAACAGTTTATCCTAGTTTATCCTAACAGTTTAAATGGTTATAAACCATTATAATGTGCATATCTTATTAATTTCTTTAACACCAGCAAAAAAAGCTCTCTAAGCAGAGCACTTTCTTTAAAAAAAAAAAAAACCCGGTGTGAACAAGAAGTTACAAACACCCACTGTCTCCAAGCCAGATGGATCACCATACAGAAGCCTGTAGAAAAGCTCTAACATGGCAAAATATCGCTTTAATAGTCACAGACATTTTCCTTTTCTATCTTTCACATCAAGTTTAATTGGAAAAGAGGCAGAATTCAGTTGGAAAGGTCCAGGAACAAACAGGACAAAAAGAAAGAAATAAGGCTGACAAGATGATCGATTACCTGTAAGTCCACCTGACACAGAAATTAGAGTTTTTTAATGACGGCTGCTTCTTCCTGGACATGAAATTCAAATGCTCTGGGCGAGGATCTATCAGAGCCGTCAGGCGTTCCTTAGGCCTGAATGCTCCTAGCACAGCCACTCTGTCTCTGTCACCACTGAGAGGGACATGGTTATTACTGACATGCCTTTGTATTAACCGCCATCGTTCAAACGGAACACACACGCAGAAACACACATACATCTCATCACGCACTTCTTCCAGGTATCTGGATTGCAGTTGTAAATGCTACTGTTTGCATGGAAAAGTAAATGGTGTGAGAGTGATTTTATTTTTCAAGCGCGCCAAACAACATGATGTCGACAGGTGGGAACAAATCTCAGATCTCTTCAGTTCCTGTGCAGTTTTTATCAAGTATTGACTGCATTGTACATTTACAACCACTTTAACTTTCAAACTCAATGCATCACTTAAAGGTCTCGAATATTCAGCTTTTTTTTGTGCTCTAGTGCTAAGCCCGAGTGAATCAAAAGGACAATACTAGACATAGGACGATGAGGAAAACACCCACTCATGCGCTGACACTGTGGAACATACCATTAGTCAAGCATTTTATTTCTAACAGATTAAATTTCTCACAGAACTAAAATAACCATCCATGAAGGAGCAACGATTTACAGTTGATTTATTCTCTGCAATGGTCAAATTATTTACACTGGATCTTTTCTTCTTTATCTTGCCATACCTGATCTTACTGAACTTAAGGAATTATTGGTGTATGCTATTGACAACTGGCAATTCTATATGTTGCAAATATCTTATTGTAAATATTTGATTTGAGCACCAATAACCCCAAAATAATTCAAGCCAATAACCCCAAAATAATTATTTACCAAACAAAAGCATGTTCATTTCTTTCTACAATGTCTTTGTATTATGTAAACATTATATTTTTACTTAGTCTTGACCTTGATTTACTCCACAATACCATATATATATTACAGGAATTTCCAGTATTTAGATGTCTTTACTGAACATATTATATTAACAATAGTAATTAACAGAAAAAGTAAAAGAGAAACAAATGCTACATGACACAATCAAACGTTGTTTCACTGTTATATGGTACAAACAGTGTTACAGTGTTATATAGTACAACATACAGATTAATATGATGTTTGTGCACATCACGTATGAAAAGCTGTGAACTGGGTTAGGATTGAGGTGAGTAATTGCATTTGACTTCATGTATGTCAAATATTAATAATTCAGTGTTTGTTAGAATTTTACCAATTTGTGGTTGACAACAACCAGTAAAATAATAATAAAAAAACACTTGAATTTTCAATGAAACTATGAGGGTCAATCTGGGACTTGTGATGAAATTTCTCATGAATGAAGGTGTAAAACTGATTGACATTTACAGAAGACTTCAAGCACGGTACAGTGATGAGACTCTTAGCCACAGTAAAACTGTGCAATATAATGATGCAATATAAACATTATAAAAAAGGCTGTACATTTGCAAATACTGATCCTGGCCAAGGAGGCTTGAAGCCCACTGCAGTCATTTCCATAAATATTCATCAAGTGGAACACCTGATCTTTGAAAAGCATTGGATAATTTGCTGCCAACATGCGGAAAAGATGGATCTACTGTATCTGGAAACTGGACACACAATCATTTACCAACACCACTTGCACATTACAGGAGCTCGGTTGGAACTTATTGCCACATCCCCCATACAGTCCTGACCTCGCTCCAAGCCACTTCCGCATGTTTCTGATCACGGCTCCAGGCATACTGAGAAAATTTGATGGTATCCAAGCACTAGTAAAATGCTGGGCTAAATACATCAGTTAAGCAGAGGATTATATAGAAAAATAAATAGGGTTTTACTGTGTTCTGTTATTCTGCACAATCAAAAGTCCTGGTATGATCTGAACCATACATGATAACAATTTAAACATTAGGTTTTTTAAATTATACTTAAGCAGAATGAGCAGGAGCAAGTGTGCAGTTATACTGAATATCAGCGCATCCATGATAATTTCTTCTAATTCCAAGTATTTCAGCTGCTCTTCTGTCCCTCTATAGTAATGTTTCATCATCTCTTCAGTGTAGTGTTGAATTTTAATGACAGTAGATTGGAAGGCTGGTTTGAGTGTGAAGCCATAGATATGCTGAATGAAAAAAGCTCAAAGTTATATCTTTCTTGTTTCCTTACTACTTGACTTGAGAAATGAAATCACTGAACTTATCTGTGCTTGTAATGGTCTATGGCTTTGTACATCTGGTATGAATCTTACCCCTGTGAAAGTGGGTGCTGTGCACCTTTGATACACATTTAAGGTACATTATATTATAAGTCCTTGTTCAGAACCACTGTTAAACTTTAGATAATACATTATTATATCCAGAGGATGCTGTACAGTACAGTAAGTGAGACTGTTATCATGGACTGTTATGTTGTATGGTTTTCTTTGCTTTGCACCCAAAAACACTCATAGAACCTCAATTTCACTAATATGAAAAAGTATAAAAGACAGAGAACCACTGAGAATTGTAAACAGATTGATTAGAGGTGTATCCAATTGATATTAGATCCACAGTGACAGAGGAGGGAGGAAGAGACGGTAACATGCACCAGTGCGTTTAAATCTATACAAACGGCTTGTGTTTGACATTGATGAATGGAAGTGCATAGAATATGCTTTAGTTTAATGCATTGCTCAAGACAGCTAACTTGTTGTCCATGTTTCTAAACAGAGCCTAAAGTTCCTTCTACAGCAACAGAATATGTATGGGCTGTGACAAATATGATCTTTTTTTTTTTTTTTTTTTTGCAGATGCAGATCTTTCAGACTTGCTTTGTTTTGTTGTGTACATTTCCACAATTCAAAACTGTTGCCTTGCTCATTTGTATAATACAAGATATTACAATATTTGACAAGTCCATAATGTGTTATGTGAAAATTGATATCTGTCTACACATAGACTTCATGTGAGGATTTAATTCTACATAATAATCATGAACCCAGAACACATTTTCCTACATTTCTTTATTTTGTTGTCCTTCACAAGTCTCTTCATAGCAAATTAAAAAGACTCACAAGTCATTTTGTTTCTCAGTAACCAAGAAAATTAATCATTTGGATCTTATATGATAGAGGCAGCTGGCTGGTAAAATACTGGATATGAAGTAAAGCCTCCTCTACTCACTTCCCTGTAAGAATTTTATACACTGCAATCCAATGAAAAAGCTGCTTTTTTAATTAAACAAGGGAAGCATACTGATAGTCACATGGCAAAGTTTATATAATCACAGGTTTAAAAAGGCAACATTAATTCAAAGTCAGAATTTTATAGGTCTAGTCAGAAATAATTTATGACCTTCATAAACAGACTCATACTCATAAAAAAAAACAGTTCTGTAACCAGTTGTTACTGAGCTGTATAAGTTTGTTTTACCTTTGCCTGGTTTTATGAAAGCAAGAATTTACAAGCTCATTTAAAGTGCATCCTTGAAATGTAGACCGTAATCAATTAAGTCAGCTATGAAAAATCCTAGCTGAAGGTCCTTCCACTGGAACAAAATGTGGACATACTACTGATAATAGGGAACATGTGAAAAACTTTCATTCATTAATTCATTCTACTCTATACCGCTTATCCAGTGCAGGGTCAAAAGAAGCCTAGAGCCTATTGAAGGAGACTCAGGGTATGAGATGAGGTGCCAATCGATCACAGAGCACACACGCACACACACACACACACACACACACACACACACACACACACACACACACACACACACACACACACAAA
>JAQMYJ010000006.1:21248355-21273511 GCA_030014305.1 Clarias laeviceps | reverse complement strand
ACACACCCACACACACACACACACACACACACACACACACACACACACACACACACACACACACACACACACACACAGGCTACATTTGATTTAAGAATGCCAACTTGCATATGTTTGGATGTTTTGGGAGGAAACCAGACTACACAAAGGAAACCCACCAAAGTCATCTTCATGAATATTAAGCAGAATGTCCTAAATCATCACATCTTCAAGCATAATTTAATAACCAAATTATTTGGAGTGTTAGTCCAGTGGTTGACTCTAGTGGTTGAACCTAATACAGTGGTTGAGTTCAGTCCATTTTCTCTACTGCTTATCTTGTGTAGGCTTGTCAGGGACCTGGATTCTTTCCTGGGGACATTTATAAAGGGCACATTTCTAAAGTTAAAACATGTAAACATTTTTCCATTTATATCCTGAATTGTTTGTTTCTGTAAAGCTAAATTTGAATTGAATTAAATCAGTTTGAATCAACTGTTTTGATTGTATGCACTTCACCAAAGTTTTTTCACTGTATGGCTCTGATCCCATCTTTCTTACTCAGTACTAGTGTTTTCTGCAATCTAAGTGACTTCATACATGCTTAGTGGTGAGATGTGCAGTACTTTGTGCATGTTTTAGGCTTACATATAAACAAACATTTGTTTTAGTTTTTGTTTACATTGAGGAAGTAGCTTATTAGTAGTTTATTTTAAAGTAGAGTATTAAATCTGGCAACATAACAGCATTTTTACTCAACATTTTGATTTTACTTATGGTGCCGGTTAAACTTCAGCCAGATATCTAAGTACTACAAAAGTTTAAATAAATTCTGTCCAACGGTCGATTTAAGATGCACCCACAGTTTGATTTATGCGCAAATATTGAATTGAATAATCAGATTTCACTTCAGGCAAATACCAAAGGACTGGCAAAGTTTCATACAATTCATTTTAGCCAGTTTTGCATTTTAATTTTGCTGTAAAAATGCTGGCTGGACAGACATACAGACATGCATGCAGACAGGAAGTTTTCTGAGACTAGTTTACAGTCCGCCTATGTATGAAACATAAAGATATCTTTGAAAGAGCAAGTTCTGGCCAATGTACAGACAAAACCTTTCTTTTATTTATATAGACAGTTTTTTATACAGAGTACACTCTTGTGTCTCGTACCACACATACTGTAGCTCCTGGATTGTATCCTGAGGTCAGGTTACTCCTTGCATCAGTGTGGGTTTCTTCCCAACGTCCCAACCAAAAAAGATACCAGGATTAGGATTGCTCATTGGCATGAATGGGTTTGTGAATGTTTGTGTGGCACAATGTGAAATACCAAGGCATATCATCCAGGGTAGCCTCAGGCTCCGCTCCAGGATATTTACTGTATATTAAAAAATCTCTGTCTCTCTCTCTCTCTCTCTCTCTCTCTCTCTCTCTCTCTCTCTGTCTCTCTCTCTCTCTTGGTCTCTTTCTGTGTCCCTCTCTCCCACTCTCTTCATGAGGGAATCTTATAGAGTTCAGACCTTACTGAGATTAAAAGAGTATTCATACTTTGGGAAGATAGTCAGAGACAGAGAGAAAGGTGTGTGTGTGTGTGTGTGTGTGTGTGTGTGTGTATGTATGTGTGTGTGAAAGAGAGGGTAAACACACGGGAGTGGTCATGCTTTTGGGGAGGTGTTGGAGCATCTGTGTGCAGCTGAAGAAGGAGATTGTTGGAGGAGGTAATTAAGGGTTCCATCTCACAGAGCATTGTTTTAATACCTCTTCTCCACTATCTATCTCAGGTAATGGGGTGTGACACACACACACACACACACACACACACACATGCAGTGTGCTTCTTATACGCATAAATACAGTATTTTAATCAAATACTTTTCAAAACTATTAATATACAACCTTATTGGGATAATTTTACTACAGACTACTATAAATGTGAGAATGTGTTGTGATGATATTGGAAACACAACTGTGGTATTGAACACCCAGTTCTGTTGGTCACGAGGTTTGCAAAACCCTGTATGGAGGATGATCAAAATAATCAAGCTAAATAATCAACAAAGGTTGTAATTTAACTTAAAAACAACATTTATATGTAGCATTAATATGGCGATATTATATACACACATGTAAATGGAAGGAGGTTCAGGTATCAGTTCTTCATAAATCTCAATAATTTATTGACCACAGGTGAGTTTTAATGAGGACTTTGTGTTTTTTTTCAGCAATATGACAAAACCTTTTTTTATTTTATTTGAGAAAATAAGAACAGAGGCTGGTGAGAGAACAATTATTTCACTGACATTTAACAATATTACCAGAGGCATGTTCAAATCAAACAGGGTCAAACTTTTGATTTTACAGATTTACCAGACACATAGTGCTTGGATACCATCAAGGTTAGTACTGTTTTCTCAGTATGACTAAGCCATGATTGGACTGCTTGTTTCACATCGGAACGCTGTCCTCCCAGGAACCACTTTGGCCCATATACAGTATGTGGAAATGGCTTGTAGCAAGTTCAGGGCTGTATGGGGATGTCACAATAACGCCCAGTCGAGTTCCTGTAATGTGCAAGTGGTGCTGTGTTTCTTCCTTAAAGTGTTGACAAGTTATCCATCAGTATTACGAAAGAAGATGAAAGAAACATAGATGGCAAAAATATCATAGGACGTGTTGTTTTTGGAAAATAATCAACTTAGGGTTATAAAAATGCATGTTTCCTATACAAGATTGTCACTTAATGATTTCATCTAATAAACACATTGATAAACAAGTTATAGTAGGATATGGAAGGACATACAAGAGATAGCTACAGTATGTCTTCTGTCATCATGCATGAAAGGTGCAACCAATCAACCTGTAATTTTCCTAAAAATGCAAAATGTTAATAGATATCACAGTTCAAAAACGTAATGATGCTTTTGAGTTTTTGTCCTAAACCTTAGTAATTTATTAATGTTACAAAAACAGTACGTATGATACACACTGCAGTGATCCTCTTTGAATAGTCTGACCTTTTTACACGGAACTAAGACAAATAACCATCAGTGCACTAAAAGTCATCATGAATCATAATGAAGTATTATAAACTACCTTCTCGTTTATGAAAAGTTTTGCGTACCTGACTCTCGGAAAAATAATTCACTTTTGATAAATATCTAGAGCCAAACTATTAATTCTGCATCTAAGAAGTTTGTGAGTGGAAAAAGCTCCATGCCCAAAAGTATTAAGGCAACATGGCATGTAGTGTATAGTTCTTTCTGTGCACAAAACAGGTGATGTCACTAATTAGTTTTTGGCTATCTGGTTGAAGAGTTGTACTAATTAGAATCAATTACTCTAGTTAATGGATGGAACAAATATGTGGCAGGACTTTGACTTTCTGAAGCCAGGACACTACCTCCTCACAAAAATAACTAAAACTAAGCAATTCTTAAGTAAATTGTTAACTTATGTGGCAAATTTGTGTACATGATTTTCAGGACGCAATCAAACAAGAGTGACTCCAGAGTACTGCAGGCGTCTTTTTGACTCTTTATGCTCAGCCAAAAACAGCAGGTTTTGAAGAATAAAGGAGACTTCATACTAAATATTCATTGTTGTATAGCAAATAAAAAAATTATAGGAAATTTATAAAATAAATTTAGTCTCAATACTTTTGGCCACTACTGTACCCTTTTGTTCATTTCTTGTTCTGTATCCTTGGTGGTGTTCTGTGTTTCTCAGCCCCCTGCAGTAAAATGGTTCCTGACAGTTACATTCCTACAGTAGAGAACTTAAAGTCAAGTCAGTCATTAAGGCTAATATTACGTTTCACAGCCAATCCCTCACCATTTTTGGTCCTAATTGGCAATTTTTCTTTATAAGAAATTAAGCATTCAAACCTAATTTGCATCCTTATTTTTCAATTTGCTGCCGTTGTAGTTTAATTTATTCAATATAATTTCTTTCACTGAGAAGGACATTAATCATTCCCCATTCTTTTATTGCCAAGGGACATGTCTTTGTTTTTTTCTTTTAATCGATATCATGAATGCTGCTTTTTAAAAACTGAGTATGAAAAAAAAAACACTTGCTTAGTGCTATGAAACATGAATACATATTCTTAATTTTTATGTTAAAATAAAGGCCTCTATATAGATTGTGAAAATTGTGAAAAACATATTTAGAATAAATCAGAGGTTTTATGATGCGTACTTGTTCTTGCTAACACATCTTTTGTTCATGGTGATCTCTCATAATTATTCCCTTTTTGTTTGTTTGTCGCTAAGACAAAAACATAGCTTATAACATTACAGAGAAACGGTAAAGAGCAAAGTCCTCTCTTTCTATCCTGAAAACCTAAGGCAGAAACAAACAAACATACTTACTGTTATAAAGTGCTGACACTGGAGACTCCTTCCAAAGAACTTAAATGAACATTGACATTTACAGAAGACATCAAGTATAGTATCAGTGATGAGACTCTTATCTGCAGTAAAACGTTTAAATGGTGCAAACATTTTAAAGAAGGCTGTACTTCCTTTTATGTGAACATTCTGCCAGTGGAACCCCTGGTTCTTGAAAATTGATTGATAACTTGTCATCAAAAAAGAGAAGAGACCCACAATCTGTGGGAACTGTACACACAATCAACATTACCAACACCACACCAACACAACACCAAGTTATTATAGGAACTTGGCTGGGAGTTATTACCACATCAACTGTACAGTCCTGACCTCGCTCCAATCCATATCCACATGTTTGGGCCATTAAAGGAGTTTCTGGGAGACTGAATGGTATCCAAGCAGGGCATTATATAGAAAAATAAAGTTTGTTTATAGTAACTTGTTCTATCTTGTTCATATTTTACTCTCATATTCTGTTATTCTGCACAATCAAAAGTCACAGTTTGACTTGAACACCCATCACACTGTATAACCAAACCATCCTTCAAACAATCATTGCTCAGAGTCTGTGGTTAAAACCACTGCACCAGCACAACCTTGCAAAATAAAAATAAAATAGCTCAGTGGAAACTTTTGAAGGGCACCAAAACAAGGTTTACTCTCTTTTTATCTTTTCAGAATTTACAAACAAGACTTATAGTAAAGTTGATTTGATTAATGGAGTACATTTGTCCATCAGTATGCTCATAGACTTGTGCATTCAACCTATTCAGTCTCTCCAACCATTCATTAACTTTTAACCTGAAGACTACTTTCAAGCCTGAGAAAGAAACATAGTCCCTTGAAGACAATCTATTCATTAAAATAATACGATCGTTTAATGAAAGTGCTATTAAGATATTCTCCAGAAATAGTGTTGGTCAGCGGTTTTCCCCAACTTGGCCTCCTTAATTACATCATTCTTCTGCTGTCATTAAGGGTATTAAAAATTCATTAACGAGGAAAGCACTGCTGAGCAGCAGCAAATCAGATGAAAAAAGTCCCTCGATGTGCTTTTAAAGGCCATCACTGTCATTAAGAGACTCTTAACGGCATCGGCTGGCATCTCATCAACCTAGTATTAATAACCCAGGACTCTGAAAAGGACAAATGGCAGTCAAAGTATACGGTCCACATATTTATAAATGAAAAACGGTTCACAGTGTGAACGCAAATGGAGAACTTTTACTTTATCATTGACTGAGCTTATAGTATAATATACCGTATAGGTGAATGCCTGCCTTAAGATAAAGTTTAACATCACGTATTCATGCATCAAAACATGTATTTAAAATACTTCATAATAAAAATTTTCAAAGTGAGTAACTTTTAATCTACCTCATTAAACATGCTTTAATATTTTCCATCAGGTTTTAAATTGCGGTGCCTCGTCTTGTATCTCTGCCTCTGACAGCAAGAGTGTTTTCTTTTCTATTGCGTTTTAGTCTAACACTCTTCTCTAATATCCTCATTCTTTACTTCTAGCTGTACTTAACATTTGCACCCCATTTTGTCAGTCAGGGCCGAGTAACTCAACAATTTCAGTGCAGCTTTGGGGCCTCTGTGTAGTGTTCAGTCCTTCTCGACTGACTGAACAGCACGCTGGATGTATACAGTAGCACTTTATTGATGCAACCGTGGGCCTCTTTGACTTTCTCTCCATCCGTACCACAGAGCCGCAGGTGATCCGACGCAGATCAATTTATCTGAACGCGAGCAGCAGGCAGCGAGACGCATCTTTACGGAGGAGTAAAGTAAATAAATACATGAGAGAAAGAAAGAAAGAATGAAAGAAAGAAAGAGAGCCCTGAAGTCAGAGCTTCGTTTCTACGGTAAGCACTATACAAGTCTTATTAACCAGTCATTGTAGATAAGCACACTCATACCTGAGCATTTGTAAATATTTCTTTTTACATCATTTATAATTCATTATAATAATGGCTTTATTACTCTGACACTTGTGTTGATCATGCAATTAGTAATAAAAAGTGGTAACACTACAATTCTAAAAACAACTGACATCAACAATGAATAACGTTTAAAAGCATTTTCTGATGTCATGGTTGTTGATTAGGTTGTGTTATAGTATAACACTTTCTTGGTCGACTTAGATTAGATTTTGGAGCATATCAGATATAATATTATACATATATCATACATTTGCAAAAGTTGGCCTCCTGAACTTAGTGATGGAAACACCCAGAAAAGAACCTGCTGTTCAGTTCAATTAAACTTTTTTATTATATGAGTACAGGACATTATAACGAAAAGTATAAAGGTTTTCTAGCTATCCTCTTTGGTACAACAGGTAGTACACACAAAACAGCACAAAGGAAGATACAGGACAGGGAAGATACAATAGCGCAAGGCAGTGACAAACTACAAATATGGGAAGTACATTTTGTTGATGCAAAATGAGGTAGGGTGATATTTTATAGCTTACAGTCTAACACTGTTACACAGTTAATACACTTTAACATATACATTTATAACATTGTAACAGATATTCATTTATTTATATTTCCCCATGTAAACACTAATTAATACTTTGTTAATACTGCAGTGCAGTTGATATACTTTCAGGGTTACTGTATGTTTTTTTTCTCTATAGCTTTTGTAAAATATTGAATATTTCTGCTTTTACAATTATTATAAATTCATATACCAGTGCTGTGACATTGACCTCAATAAGACAAGCATGTTTTCTCTGAGCCTTAAGCACTTTCTAGACAGGTTTATAAGAGGATTACGAATGCATACTGTAATGACAGAGATATGTATGATTTCTCTTGTTCTTATGTAAAGTACAGTATTTCATATATCTGCTTATAAGATGATTATGAATATATATGCCAGTGCTATGACAGGATAATGAGAGAAGTATGTACTGTCCATATTTTCATGTGAAAAGTGTTTTATTTTTTCTGCTTTTCTGTGTTTTATTATTTGAATTTCATTTATTAGTTCCATGACACTAAAAATCATGTGTTGCTTACATAAGGTAAACTAAGTAACCTTCATCAGCTTATATTATCGTTATGAATACTAGTGTCAATACTACCAGTAATAATTATTTGTTGGCCCTTAAGTAAAAATATATTTTTTAAATAAAATTATTATTATGAAGGCAAGCATCGATGCTATATCACTATAATGACCATGTTATATACAGCATGTTTTCTCTACCTCTTAAGTAAAGTGTTTAGTATTCCTGCTTATAGGATGATATTAATGCTACAGTATGTAGCCATAAATATGTGATGTATTTATTTCTCTGGATTTTAAGTAATTTATTCATTTGTTTGTTTTGTTTTCTATGGTACTTAAAAAGTTTAGTTTTTTTTCCCCTCAGGATTTCACATTTTTGTCAACTTTTGTAGTCACATTTTTTATAATGTTTCTGACTTTAATATAAAATTGTGAGATCTTCTTCTGTACCTACTGTATATAAAGTGAGCTACTTAGAACAAAAAAAATTGCTTATGACAACATCATGAAGTCACATATTGTAACGATAGAAGCTTTTTGTGCTATATATATAAAATTCAATATTATAAGTTCTAATTTCTATGATATATTCCAGATTCTATATTCTACAATATAGCAGAAGTAGGTCTACATTGAGCTACAGAGTCATTTGTCATGATCTTCTAATATAAACCATCCATGGGTTATAAAACAAACTTAAAACAACAACAAAATAAATATGAGTTAGATTTTATGTAAAAAATTGGAAAAAAAACATAATGGAATCAGACCCCTGTTTGAATGATAATCTATAAATATTTGTGAAGGTTTATATTAGATACTTATGCATGTTTTCTTTTAAGGCTAATTGTATTTATTAACTGTTGATATTTTATTCTATTGTGAAATATGGATTCGGCTCACAGTTAATACACTAATTTCCTAACCCTGGACTGATCCGCACAATGCAAAATAGAAGTACTGAAAACACAAACACACAAAAAAACAATGCAACACTTGTGTCTGCACCCCACTCTGCCACAGCCACCATTATGGCCATTACTCCGTGTGTGTAAGTGAAGTGCTGCTGAGAGTGTCTCTGGTACAGCGGGATGCTGGTGGACAGCGCTTTCCTATGAATGCTGGTTAGAAAGTGAGCCTAATCATGCTGATATGATCCTGGCAGGGGTGCCTTTTATTCCGACATGAATTAAAGACTGAAGACTGGACTCACACAGTGAAGATACTTAAGCCAATCTCTGTCGCTAACACACACTTAGTGTTAATGTCCCCCCACCCTGGGAGCCATGCTGTTAAATAGCCCGAACAACAGGACTTATTTTGGGGTTATTATTATTATTATCCGACCATGGTGAGGGTCCGTGTTGGTTAATGAGAATTGTGGAAAAGTGGAGTATATTAAGAAGATTTCTATGGTTTTTTCAATGTTTACACAGAGAGAGGAAATGTCAGTGGCCTGCTGGAGAGTCCTATTCTCTGTTTTGCAAATGTATAGGCATTAAATGAAGTTTATTCAATAACTTAAAGATTAACAAGACTATTCAGTTTCCATTTGGGGGTGTGAGAAATGTGTACAAATAAGAACATGTAAAGAAGAAATGGTTAGATTTTAAGTAGCGATGGAAAAGTTACCAATCATAATTATATGTCAAATATTAAGCTGAATATTTGTTTTAATATAAACTGCTTAAAAGACAATTGAATGCTGCTCTATCAAATTAAAAAACAACTGATCCTCAGACAATAAATTAATTAAATTCCATCCAATTACTCATTCTGAGTTACCAGTGATCACAAGCCCTCCTGCCCTTCGACTCATTTTGATGCATCCTGGTGCTTCACTTCGGGTTGGAGTTCTTATCACATGGAGAACACTAACTGCTGCTGACGATGGGCCACATGGTCTGCTTATAGATTTATGTGATCACTGAGGGCAGTTTGACTTAATAACCCAGAAGATGGCTTGGATTGCATTGATACAAGCAGTTTCACTATGATGGCTTATGACTGCAATTGCTCGAATAGTTTAAGGACTAAAATTGCCCTGAACAGTTTTCAACCCAATTCTCCACAAAGGAAACAGTTGGTAACATCAACAATGTGGACTTTATATCAACTAAAACACATTTCATGTTATGCAGTTGCACTTTCGACCTCAGAACACACAGTTCTAGAAAGGATTTATTTATAATTACACTATCTGGTATCACCAAAATGAGAATGGGGTCCCTTTTGAGTCTAGTTCCTCTCAAGGTTTCTTCCATCTATTATCTCAGAGAGTCTTTCCTCACCACCGTCACCAAACATTTTAATTTATATCCAAAATTAATATTCTTATAAGGCTTATTTGCGATAATGTTCTTTGCGATAATAATTGTTAAAAGTGCTATACAAATAAAATTTAACTGAATCGACTCGGTTAAATTCTGTATTTACCGAATAAGTCGTTGTAATAAATTATATTCTTGAACGTAAATAATATAATAATAGACTGGAAATTTTAACAGGATAAAAAAATACATATCAACATTAGCTCACATGAGCTTGGCAATTTAAGTTATTTAAAAGTTAGTGAAAGTCATGCAGGAATGGCAAAGGTTTAGCTTGGGGGTATGGGTGAGAGTGACATAACATTTTCTACAACTTTATATGTATTAAATAAAAAATAAATCAAGTGTCATCACACAAACATGCATGATTTCAAGCTTGTATGAATTTTCCCATAAGATCAGGTTGACAGGATCAGGTAACCAAAAGATTGTCATGATTAAGCGGTGTTCACATTGTGTTTTACATAAACCTTCACTTAATCAGGTACTCTCCATATCAAAAGACACATTAATCCCTTTCACAGGAATATCTTTTTTCCCCCCCTAACATGAATAACATGAGGAGATCAGACTCCATTTTTGCATATGCATTGATAGTGTGGCATCTCAGAGGGTATTTGTCAGAAAAGCTTTGCGCTTGTTCTATTTGAATGGGGAGGAACTGAGCTCAAATGTCCCCACAGGACTGCAGCCTCCCTCCGGCACAGTTTTCACTGAATGTGTTTAACCCATAATGTGAGGGGTAGTAAATCTTGTGTGTGTCTCATCTGGTATAGCAGAGACAGGCTGCTTAAATACAGGATCATTCAAATCATTTCACAGCCCTATGTGACCGTGTGTGTGTGTGTGTGTGTGTGTCTGTGTGTGTGTGTGTTCAGGTCCCAAGTGTCTCTTTCCCGGCCTCGGGCTCTCCTTCCCAACAGGACTGGTTTTAGCGTTTCAGTATGGCAGAGTGTCTGGGAACATATTGGCCATGACATAAAGGATGGATATGTTAATACAAGTGAGTGAGAGAGAGAGAGAGAGAGTTGGATGGATAGAGGGAAATGTCTCTTGCTTATAAAAATATTGTTTGCTATAGTTTTAACAGTAATCTTTCCTTGAGATCAGTTGTATTCAGATATAAGGATTGTTAAATCGTTCAAAGTGTTCAGGAATGGCATATTGGTGCATCAGCTGTAACTCTTACTTCTCTCAGAACCCTCTTTGTGCCGATTTGGACAAAAGTCACAGTCATTGCTTTCTGGCAAAGCTGTTCTATAATCAATCAAGCATGGCTTTCTCCTTAAAAAGGAGGAAGACGTTATTCAGCGTTTGTCCTTGTGATCGTGAGCCCACACAACTACGGATGAGTAATTAAAGGAACAAAATAAGACCAAGAACACAATGTACCGTTGTCACCCATTATAGGTCGTTAAATTCTCCTAAAGTACAGTACCTTTAAAGTATGGATATGAGTTACAGAAGCAATCTCAGATGTAGGATTTTTTATTTATTTCTTTTCATTCTTACTAATGACTAGTTATTAATAATTGTATATACAGTACATACTTAATAAGTTATCACCAACATATTATAGATACAGTATATGGGACAGCCTTACATAAGTACATGAAAAATACCAAACTAACATAAATGATTAAAAACAAACTTTTAAGTAATGCAGATTTCCCACTATATTCCCAGAATACTTATTTACAAGATGTTCTTACAAAATTATCTGCATACTTTCCACACATTTGTTATCATGCAATTATATAATTAGCAAAAGATCACTATGTCTTCCATTTTTGCACCTCAAGTTTTCTTCTTCATGTCATGGGTTTCAGGGAGTTTTCCCTTACTAATCCCGCCCCTCACCTGCTCAATACGGGTCTGAATCCACATCAAGATGAATGTAAAGCTGCTTGGCGACAATGTCTTTTGTTAAAAGCTCTATACAAATAAAATAACATTGGAAAATAATAAAATCCTACTGTAGATGTCAAAGAAAACAAGCTGAAATTTCCTGCAGATTTCCCCTCATTAACATACATTTTATTATCTCATCCCCCCTACTTTCAATCTCTCTGACTATCTCCCTGAATAGATTGGGGTAATGAAATGGCCCCTGTTGAGTATTTTAAAAGACCTCAAAGATCTATAAACAGACAAGAGCTAAAGTGTATCTCTAGGGCAAAGACGATGGCATTACAAATTGAGCAGCTTGTAAACTGTCTGTACATTTGATGGAATAACATTTAATGATGGTCCAGAGGGAACAGGGTTATTCTAAGCTTTTTGTCCCTTTTGGCAAATGTTTCAGCCTTTGGGACAAAACAAAGTTCACCAAGATGCTGTGATGTTTTTCCATATAAGGATACATTCAATGCTTTATATCATATGCATTTGCATTATGATTCCTTTAGTCAACATGGTTAGTTACTGGATTCAACTACATTAACAAATCTTGCATATTGCATATATAACACATCGATATGACAGTTTATTGAAGTGGGTATTTAAAAAAATTTTTTTTTTATTAAACACACCTACACTGTTGTTTATTCAATGCATAATTAAAAACAAGTCTATATAAATGAGCAAAGAATAAATTATAGCAATGTTATCAAATCTTCTTATAGAGAGTGTGGTCTGCAACTGTAAAATAAATATTATACATAATAAATATGTTCATGTTTCTATGGTAACTACTACACAGGGGCTTGTATGACAGATGTCACGCAAGAACTAATCTGATCATCTGATAAGGAAAAAAAATAAAATATGCTAGAAGATTTATTGAAGAGGAAGCTATGGTGTCAGGACTTTATTCAAGTCAATTCAATTTTATTTGTATAGCGCTTTTAACAATTGTCATTGTCGCAAAAGAATTATTTAAGTTTGTATGGAATGTGAATGTGTATGAATCAAAATGGTCAGATTGTCCCTGATGAGCAAGCTGAGGGCGACAGTGGCAAGGAGAAACTCCCTGAGATGGCAATAGGAAGAAATCTTGAGAGGAACCAGACTCAACAGGGAACCCATCCTCATTTGGGTGACATTTATAACAGTAATGTATTTTAAAGTTTTAGGACAGAAGACTTTATACAAACAGTACGTTAACAAGTTGTGTTTTTTATGAACGAGAGCGAGAAAGAAGGTGATTCTGATGATGGAACGACTATTTATTGTTTCTATAACATAAGTGACAACAGGTAATCTCTTACACACATTCCATGTCATTTGACTAAATACAAATTATTACAATGTGTGATTTTCAATACAAGAAATTAAAGGTTATAATCTTTAGCACTTTGGTATAAAAAGAACAACATGCTCCAGATGGCATGATTATAAATAAAATGACAATTACTACATAAATTATATAATAATCACATTACAATTACAAAAATAAAATAATCTTCCTCACTTTGAACTGCAACATACATTTGGCCTCATTAAATTCTGATTATTATTTTTTTTCATTTAAAAATGTATCAACAATATTAAATGAGGTAGTAGGTGTTAATAAAGGCCTATTACTGCTGTACAGCAATGGAATTATTTTGATATTATGTCTATTTAATACAATAAATTCAGTTTGTAATACATGAACATAATATTTAATGAGCTCAACATAGACATACAGGCGGCATGGTGGCATAGTGGTTAGCACTGTCCGGGGTTGAGGGTGCGATTCCTGCCTTGGGTCTGTGTGTGTGTATTTTGCATGTTCTCCCCATGTTTGGTGGGTTTCCTTTAGGTACTCGGTCCAAAGACATGCAGACTATGTTAATTGGCATTCTAAAATTGTCCATTGTGTGTATGTGTGCGTGTTCGCCCTATATGATGGCTTGGCACCCTGTCCAAGATAAGCAGTATATATGATGAATGAATGAATGAAAATATAAACATACCAATATTTACCAGTATTTTTTATTTATTTAACTTATTTACCTTAAGTGGAAAGCCTGCCCTTAATTTAAATATGATTTAAATACATTCATTATTTTTTTCTTTTTTGTGTGTTCCTGGTTTGTTCATGTTAACTATTTAACTAAAACATTGGGAGCTGTTATTAATTGGAGAGATTTACTGTAGAAGTTCTAATTAAACTATACGTGATAATATCTGGTAAGAATCTACCCGAAATAGACATTGCTAAACAAAAATAACTAGTTTCACAAGCAGCGTCTGATATACTTGTATGAACGGTAACTTAGTGGCTAAAGTTTTTGGACTACTGTCCTAACATCATGGGTTCATAGCACCACCAAGCTGCCAATGTTGGGCTCTTAAACAAGGCCCTCAAACCTCAACTGCTCAAATGTAAAAGGAAATAAATGTAAGTCTCCCTGGACAAGGGTGTATGCCAACTGCCCTAAATGTAAATGCAAGTGTAATACAGTCAGTATTATAGCATAGATAAACATACCTGTATGTATGTAAGGGCATGTAGCTCACTTGGACACTGATACTGCCAATAGCGCTGATCATTATATTCAGTCTAGCAGCACTCACCCGGCAGTGGCATTTTGCAACAATAATCTGTGTTGCACAGGCCACTGGACATGAAGTATACTGTATATGTTAAACATGGTGTTTTGAGCCATTTAGCTTCTGTTGAATTGCTATTACCCTTTTTGAATGGCAGTGTCTTATTCAATTCCTGCGTAATTACATATGCAATTAGAAGCATTAGATTATGAATTGAACCAGCACATGATAAGGCTGGTGTTTGAGGATTTTATTTAATTTATTTATTTAGTTTTTTTTCTGAACTCTAAAAATACTTGAAGCATACAGGCAATATTTGTTCCTCTCAAGCATTGTGCTCCATTTGGCTAATCAGAAAGTGTGAGAGGGAATAGTTTAGGTTTAATGAACTGGACAAACATTTTATTATCATACCATTATAGTTCTAATGCTTGTACTCTTGAATAGGAGGAGACGAAGTGTGCAACAAATGCTTCAGATTCAAAAGGGGTCTCTAATCAGATAGTTGGTTGGGTAAATGATAAATGTGAATCGACAATGAGTTTTTTCCGTTCGCTCTTCTGTTTCGGTTTATTGTTTTGTTGGAAAGCAGATTTTTTATTTATTTTTAAATTTCTTCGCATCAAATGAAACATTGCCTTTCGCTGTGTACCTTGCCCAAATCAATTTACATACTCACTCCACTGCAGAGCTAATTTCATAGATTTATTTCCTGAAATGAACCCTCTTCATCAAACCCATTGATCCTCGGAAATCCAGAGCAATATCACTGTTTGTATAATAAATTGACTTATGATTCAGGTATAGTTCAGGGTGGACTGAGGGAGGGGTAGGAGGGTTGAAGAGCAAAAAAAATGTCTGTTTAGATCGGAGTGTGTGCGTCAGTGTGGTTAATTTAGAACATTTAAGCCCAGGAATGAGCTTCTCCATCAAACGGTCCTGCTTCCATTTGCATTCCTTGCATACGAGTCAATTTACGACTGACCTGCACTATAAATCACTGACAGGCTTGGGCTGAGTATGGGCCTCCAGACATTAGCCTAGTGCTCACTGCTTTAAAAAGCTAATTTAAAAGGCAATTTTCACAGAAAAGCGGAGGGTTTGCTTACAGCTGAGTCTCTACTAGTTCAGCAAAAATCTGAATTAACCCGTGTTACTATTAAAGAGCTCATAATATACTCAGGTTTACAGAAATTATGTCTATTATCTTAAAACTTTTCTTTTAACAAGGGCCTTTATAATCATAGAGCTTTAATAACCAAAGTACCTTCCTAAATACTGTGAATATGGTCTTGAATGTGAGAAGCTTGTCAGGGGATATAAAGCTCTTAAAAGATTATGGAAACATGCCAAATATGTTACATTTAAAGTGTTATTTTATACAGTAGGTAATCTTTTTATTTATTTATTAAACTTTATAACTTTCCATATTGTCTTTCTATTAATAATCTTGTAAACTTGTAAGAGATACATATTTTGGCCATAATTATACAAAATAGATAACCTTATATTTTGCTCCTACTTATAGATATTTATAGAAAAAAATGCAATGGCAGGTAATGGTAAGTGCATGATGAAAAGAAATGCAAGTGATTTAAAAAGAATTAATTCACATGATCAACAAAGCCACCAGAGCAACAAGGAAAAAAAAGCCTTGAAAAATAAAAAAGTGCCTGAGGACTTTAGGACTCTGTTTACTTTGGCCTTTTTCTCCATCAATAATGTGCGGCTAAGAGAGTGGCTCGGCGGCTGCTCAGGCAGAAACCTGTGCTCAGTAAAAACAGCCTCCACACACCAGCAGCGGGCAGGCAGGAAATAATTGATGACCCCTTTCATGGGATCCTCAGACGGGTGTTGGGAAATCATTTTCAATCTTTGGCTTAGCAGATGAAACAAATGCTCCCAGCTTGCTTTGTCAATTCTCACTCCTTAGGTTCAAACAAAGTGGTTTTACCAGGGGACGGCCGTGAGGCGAGTGCGCGGGCAGCCATGCTGAAAATGTCCCTTGTCCTCCACAAAATGGTGCAATGTAGCATTTCATTTAGCAACACTTTGTTATTTGTCTTTGACAGAGTTGTAATAGGAAGAGCCTTCATATTCATTGACCAGGTGACCTTGAACTACTGCAGGACTCAAAGTGGAGACACGAGTGGGGTCTAAGACAGCTCTAAACTATTTCCAGCCTGCACTGTGGACACGATGCAGAGACATACAACACAACATGACAGAGAAAGACAACTTGGGAGGGAATGGAGGTATGACAGAGGAGAGATGGGAGGCTGAGGGAGGGTGCGAGGGAGAAAAAAGTTGGAATAGGAAAGAGATAAACCAGGTAGAGCCTGATACTGAGATAAAAATGGGAAATTTAATAGGGATAAAGCATCCAATAAAAAGAAAAATTTATTTTAAACACTAGTGTGTGTATTTGTTCTATTTTTTTAAATAATTGCAAACATCTTTGTTGTTAGTTAAGAAAAAAGTGCAGCATGCATGGTATTATTATATTATAGGTTTCTAGTGGCCACCTAAAAATAAAGCTGAAGTGAATAACATATTCCAACTGGAGAAATGTTTTTTTTCTATCACTGATGAAATTATGAGCAGGTGTGTGTGTGTTTGTTTGTACGTCTGTACAGGCTTTTAATCGAACATGCCATCCTTTGTGGGACATTACACACTCTCATGTTGGGGGGCCTCTTTGTCGCCTGCCAGGGTATGTGTGTGTGTTTGTGTGTGTGTGTGTGTGTGTGTGTGTGTGTGTTTGTGTGTGTGAAACAAACCAGCAGTGTATTCTGTAGCAGTGAGGCCAGAAGTGTGCAGCATTACCAAGACAATGTGGCCATATGGAGAACAGAAGGCTCTCCCTCTGCCCTATTCAGCTGTAGCCAGACCCTGGCATACCCCCAGCAGACCCTCGTCCCCATCCTCACACTGCGGTCACTCTGAGGTTAGCGCTTTAGCATAACAACTGATGAAAAGGGAAAAGTCATTTTATTTCCATTTAGAGCCATTATTGCCCTGAACACTGGGGGAAGGGGAGGCGTCTGTCCAACATTCAACAACACGATTGAAGTCAAAAGACTAGCTGCTTGAGGAGATAATGAAAAGATCATTTCAGGCTTCCTGTTCTCAAAAGATAAAAGTCAGCTAATATATATCAAATGTTAACTGGGACTAAAAAAAAAAATTATATATATATATATATGGTGCTTTGTTAGTGTAACATATAATTTATGTGTTAATGATGTTCATCATAATTTTTTTTTTTTAGCAACAATAAAAAGACTGTTTGGTCACAATCTGATATTAAACATTAATTATTGAAATTCAGTCTAGGCGCTCACAGCCAATAACTTGCATTTAATATGTGCAATACATGCAGTAAATGCACGAGCTATTTTGTAATATTATCAGTATAATATTTTATTTAGTGTTGTTCCTGGTCTTTAATAATCAGGAATAGTCAGGAAATTTATAGGAATGTTACACGATGTTAATTGTTAGAAACATTTTACTATTTTTGTTTGGTTGACAATAAAGTGTAATTTATTATTTATCATTTCACCCTGTCTTGCTGTCACCTGATGAACTTTATGATAAACCCGAGAACTCGTAAAGCCATAAACTCCACTTCCTTAATGCACCCTACAGCCTAAAACCCTAAGATGGATTTAATAAGATGTGATTTCAGTTCATTGTTTAATGCTCAGTAGTTTTTATAACGGGATTTAGGTAGCAATAAACCTTTTTAAAAATTTGCACATTACCGCAACTAATAATTCAATTACTAATCATGTTCAGATTTTCAGCTATAGCATTATACTGTAGGTGTTTATGAATAAATATTGACCAAAGACAATTCAATTCAATTCAATTCAATTAAATTTTATTTTTATAGCGGTTTTAACAATGGTCAGTGTCTCAAAGCAGCTTCACAAAGGTGTCTGAATGTGTTGTTTAAGCATATTTGTCTTTATTAGCTATTTCTATATTCTTTATAGATTTGTGTCAGGCTTTTTATTTAACATACATGCGCACAAATCATACAATTAATTTAAGAAGTATTAACTATGTATACTTTTTGAGTTGAATTAGTAATCAAGTTATTATTTATTTTATTAATAACACTGCAACGACAGGTTTATAGGAAAACAGGAAAACAGAAACAGTTGGAAAAAAATTAGGAAAAGCAATAAAATATGTTATAATATAGCAATATATAGAAAATACTGCACCAATAAGTTGCCCAATAACTGCTTTATCCATTACTTCTGTTTTCACCTAATGTCTCTGAATTAACGTCTTAGATGTGACTCCTGTTACTAAAGTATTATTACGATTTTAGAAAGATTATTCTCAAATCTTTAAAGGTGTCGCCACATAAGGTAGTGTAATTACAAGTTTGGATGGTGTTGATAATTGTCCCAGCTGCATGGCATAAATTACAACAGAATCATAATCTCTCTTTGATGGTTTAAGGACACTGCAGGGTCCTTTAAACGAGACAGAAGCCTATTGATCCTTTGCCGTAAATGCTCTTTTCAATGTTAATAGCCTAATTTGCTCTAATGCGTTGTAGTGATGTTTTGCTATCCAAGGATGTGCTTGGATTTATAGCTTAACTTGAAGAGTGTCAGGCAGTGCAAACTGGAATGTGTGGCTTCCTGTATAAAAATGTAGGGCATTCTAGGGGAAATTGATGATCACACTGAGCATTAGTTCGTTTTGATTTGCACTCCTCAGGGGTAATTACCATGGATTAATGTGGCTTTCCAGGCTTGTGAGTACTAAACTTTAGCCATATCCATTTCCTGAATGGAATGTCTTTGGCTAATAAAGTGGCTAATAACACTGAAAGCCCCTGATGAGGGCAAGTGTTGTGTATCAATACTGTTTTTTTTTTTTTTTTTGGTCCTCTTAAGTCCTCGCTTCTTGTGTTAATGTCAGCCTTTGTGTAAAGATTATTAGGCTGCTAAGCATTTGTTTTATGTCACGACCTTGCACGCTTGTGTGGGTGTTACACACAATACAGCTGTGAGCTCTGTGTGTTCCACATTAACATATACATATATACACATACGCCTCAGAAGTGACTGATTATTGTTCATCTGCAAATCCTTCAATAAAAAAATATTTATTAGCATAATTTGATTTATATAGTGTGGCTAGTCTAATTATTCATTATTTGCAGCATGATATAGATCCATATTAAGAAATTTGGTAGAAAATTGCATGCACTTAATATTAAGTATATATTTATATTTAATTTGTACAACTTTATAGTAAAATGTCTTTATTCATATAATTAATTATTGTTATTATTATTATAGTCTATTCTACACTAAGGTTACCAGAATTATTATTTTTTTTACCCTGAAAAGACAATTTTATTACTATTACTATTTAATTTTATTTCTATTTTACTCTGAAAAACTATTTTATTACTCTGAAAATTTTTTTTATTAATAATTTATACAATCTGTTTTTTTTTCCAACAACAACATCCTTGAATTAACTGAATTATCCTTGCTATTTCTGTCAAATGTTCATTATTTTAAAGGTACTTTGTGGTAGAAAATAATAAAATATAAGAATGAATAAATAAAAAACAGCAAAAAACAAAAGATCATTCAAAATTTCCTCTTCTGGCAAATAACTATGCATCTAAGTTTGTAGAAAATTGCATCTACTTTATGTTAGTCAAAGCATTACTTACAAATTCTATGAACATGCCATATGTGAAATTATATAGAGACATGCCATATATTTCATAACGCAACATTATCTAACTTGCCAGACTTTTCCAATTTTCCAAAGTTGTGCAGTTATGAGAGAGATAATGTGCTTTACTGGCCAATTTGATTTAACTGTAGTGTAAAACATTTCTGTGCATATATGCGATTACCACCATATCCAACAACAATCCGTCAAAAATCCGTCAAAAATCCGTCAAAAATCCATTTTTCTTTAACCAAAGAATACAAAAAATAGTATATATTATAATATTTAAAAAATGGGATTAAAAGAAAATTCTTAGTAACACAATTACCCCTGTTTTATTCCTCATGTTCTGGTGTGTAGGGCAGGAACAAAGATGAACAGATATTAAAGAAGGGCAGAGATAGCGTAAAACAGCATCAATGCTCTGACACTCAGTAGTGGAGAAGGTGACAGACACTATTAACCTTAAACCAGCCCATTTGCTAAATCAATGTCACTCATAGTTAATAACAGGTGTAATCAAATACATTATGCAAATCTAATTTGATGCCTCTTGCGTTATGCAAATTGACTCTAAATATAATGAGTCACGACACCTGACCAGATAAGGATACAGAGCCCTCTCTCTCTCTTTCTCTCTCTCACCAATGCACACAGGATATTTAAACAGCTACAAGCATTTTCAAAGCCAGTGAGCACTTTAAAAACTACTGTATATAACCTGGGTTTGTTGATGTCTAAAATGTAAGAATTTCACATATTTGGTAAATTTTGGAAATGTTTACAATGTCCTTACTATATTGATTTTCATTGTCATTTACATTCACAGATATCACATACTTGAATATTCAGATGGATGGCAAATTAAGTGATGTTGTGGGGGCCATTTATTTACTTTAATCTGATGGTTCATGTTTCCTTAGAGTCTAGCATGAAAGAAATCCCAGTAAGATGACCTTCTGACTCACATTTATTCTATGATGAAACATTTCTATTCTGATGGACGTGATCTTGCATGTTGACCCCGCCTCCATTTACAGGGCATGAGGGCTGATTGAGTTGTTTGATGAGGATGAAAATAATGTATTTATGTTATGTATTTTGTTGCATGACCTTCACAGTGACCAGATCTCAAGCACATTGAACACCTGTGGGAGATGTTGGAGTGCCGTGTTACTCAGAGCCCTCCACCACCATCATCGTCCAAACAAACTGCTGATTGATATTCTTTGGAAGAATGGGGTCTGTCTCTAAAATACCATTAAACTGATCTTAATAATCCATGCAGTCCATGCAAGGTGCATTTACTGTGCAATTATTGTGCAATATATGCTTTAGCTCTTTTTTTTCTTTTATCTCCTATTAGTCAAAACAGCAAGGAAAATTGGAACGTAATTTTCTTCTGAATGTGCAATACCATTGTATGTTTTTGAATGATAATAAAGTACTAATTAATTCATTCATTTGTTCATTGTAGATGTTTTGGTGGCTCTTTAACATATTCATAGGGACCTGAGATTGAAGCATAAAATTATTTATTTAACTGATATTCCTGCAATGTATTATTATTATTATTATTATTATTATTATGTTAATTTGCAAAAAAATATGTTTACAAAAATAAAATAATATGTTTTAAACAATAAACTGTTAAAGTTTGCCTTCAGACCCCTTTAATGATGTCTGGAATAGAGTCTGACATGTCAAAGGAAGTGGGCCTGCCTCTGTGTGCAGTGTTAAAATGAACATTGATCCCAGTCATTAGGAGATGAGGAGGTTAGTTAGCCAATCAAGACCTTTTGCTTGAGTGACACTGCTAAAATTGTTGTTAATTATGCTGCCATCTGTAATGGTGCCCTGCTATACACCCACCTGTTCACAAAAACAAGGGTCAGACACTGGAAGTGCACTACATAGAAACAACTTTGTATTTAGAAACTGATAAATGATAGAAATGTTAAAATGATCCACCAATTATCATTAAAATACAAAAGTGTAACTATCAAATTTCAGTAGATTCATGTTCAATCTGGTATGAGTTTCCCGAAGCGCTCATAATGGTATCACTCCATTATGTTTTTTTTTAAAACATTAATTAATGAGTGTTTTCCAAAACTCTTCATAACTAATGTCGTATGCCAAGCTGTTCATAAATTAGCAAGTAACCTGACCCATCCGTTATTTACTATGTACTATGCTACACACGCATTAGGTCAAGTTAATTTAATACTAGTCAGCTCCGGAATATGCCTTTTTTGTGTAGCTCTCCAAAGCAATCAGAATTCCTGTTGCAAACTGTGGATTACGTTATCATTTGCTATTTGTGAATTAAATAATTATATATATAAATTAATTATGTATATAGATTGGCTCAGTGGTAGGTGTTTCGCCTACCATGCAGAAGCCCCGGGTTCGATTCCCAGCCACTGGATGCAGTGCCAGTCCCAAGCCCGGATAAAATGGGAGGGTTGCGTCAGGAAGGGCATCCGGCATAAAACCTATACCAAGTTGTAATGCGGACTGGATATTCCGCTGTGGCGACCCCTTGCCGGGAGCAGCCGAAAGACCAACAACAACATGTATATAGATTTGCATTTAATCACATTTAAACATACTACTAAAGAAAAAAGAAAAAAAAAACAGAAGAAAGAGAAATTAACATACATTTACTGTATCAGACTCTAAAAGAATCACTGAGCCAAAAAGCAATTCTGGGGTGGTTGTATATTCTTATAATCTCTGCTTAAAACTATCATGTCTATCATTAACCTGCGCATCACCTGGTAATAAAAGCTCCATCTCTGAGATTGCTGCTCCAGTCTCAGTGGGTAGATGAAGTGGCAGGCCAGATGGTGTGTAAAATGTGGTTAAAATGCGTCGGCGGTATTTGAATCGGCTCCTTTAAGGCAGATATATGGGTTCATCTGCAGCTTCCATACCTCTCAGGCCCTCATTAAGTATGCTGCTCATAAAGCTCAATGTTTTTCCATAAATACCCAGGGAACGCAGTGAGACTGAGGCAAATCCTGAGCACACTGCTAGTAGAAAGCCGAGGTTGAATGAGTCCTCGGGCTGCTCCAGCTTTCCCGAGTTAAAATATAAACTTACATGAGGTGTTTTTTTTTTTGCATTATGTTAATCAAAATCCTCCCAAATGCATTACATCTTTTATATAGCCAACTTGATCTAATTTTCAACATTAAAATTTTTTTAATTGGGCACAAAAGATCTGCTGTGAGATAATGAGAACACCAAGCTAACAAGCATTTGTCCTTGCATATGACATTTATCAAAGTTAAAGATTCAGTGATAACTAAATTAGATAAATAAAGTCATGCTCTACATTTTATGGCACATTATACTGGTTAGTTTTCTGTACTGATTAATTTCCTATAAGAGTTTTGGCTGTAAAGTTTTTGTTAATGTGCTCAGGAAAATATTTAGGACAGAGGAATTTATCATTTATCAAAGCTGCATTTTCCAATTACTTAAAACAGGGGGAAAAACAGATAGGCTGATAAAGGACCAACTATTTACATCTACGATAACACAAGTTAAAGATTTTTTATGGACATCTCACAACATTAAATGTATAACTATAAACAAATAAAAAGTATGATATATACCTTTATGTGATAAACTCTTTTATTTGATAAAAATGTATCAGTATAAAAGAAATACTGTATGAAGGGAAAAGTGTACAAGACAATGGTGAGACCAGCGATGCTCTACGGTTTAGAGACAGTGGCACTGAAGAAAAGACAAGAGACAGAGTTGGAGGTACATAGCAGAGATGAAGATGTTGAGGTTCTCCTTGGGAGTGACAAGGATGGATTGGATCAAAAATGAGTCCATCAGAGGGACAACACATGTTAGATGTTTTGGAAATGAAGTCAGAGAGGCCAGATTGAGGTGGTTTGGACATGTTCAGAGGAGAGGTTGTAAGTATATTGGTTGAAGGATGCTGAGGTTGGAACGGCCAGGCAGGAGGTGTAGAGGAAGACCAAAGAGGAGATTTACGGATGCAGTGAGAGAGGACATGAAGTTAGTTGGTGTGAGAGAACAGGATGCCGAGGATAGGGTTAGATGGAGGCAGATGATTCACTTTGGCGACCCCTGAAAGGGAACAGCTGAAAGACAAATAAAAAGAAAATAAAAAGTATGACATGATTCTTCAATTAATGAAAAATGGCAAATGTTTCCAATTTGTTGGGTATAAGATAGTAAGAGTGATAAATCACTACAGGGTGTACTGTTCATAGAATTTCCTGGACCCAAATTAGGGTAGCAAGTACAGTATCACATTCCTATTCTTTCCTCCTTCATAATACTAGTTCATATACAGTAGTAGAAGCAGAACTGTAGTGGTAAAAAAAAACAGCATGAAAGGAATAAATATAACTGAATTCCATAAAGGTTATTAATTACAGAGTATAAAACAATGAAAGACAGCATGGAAGATTTGATTAATATCAGTCATCATTCAATGAACTGAACAATGTATTTTAATGAAAAAAAGTTGAATATTATCATTTTACCTCTGCTTTAGCCAGTGGCATGGTGTGGGGAACATTTTTGAGGAAGCCAATTGAGATGACCTGTATGTCATTTTTTATTGCATAACTCTGGGTGTTTTGTACATCATACCTCACTGCTTTAACAGCCAGAAAAACTTGTGCCCAGTTGCATGCACATGCTCACACTCCAGCCGAAGATTGCATTTACTGACACACACACAAACACACACACACACACACACACACACACACACACACACACACACACACACACACACTGTACACAGTTACACACGCACACACACACACACACACACACACACACACACACACACTGTACACAGTTCTCAACAATGAATTTATGCAACTTCCTTGCAAATACATAAGCAGACGCATAATGTTTCAAAAAGATTCAATTATAAATAAAAAAATGCATTTATTACCAATTCAGGAAACGTTTAATTTACAACCATTTCTAAATAATCAGTAAGCTACATGTACAGTGCATCCGGAAAGTATTCACAGCGCATCACTTTTTTCACATTTTGTCATGTCACAGCCTTATTCTAAAATAAATTAAATTATTTTTTTTCTCAGAATTCTACACACAACACCCCATAATGACAACATGAAAAAAATTGAGAAAGCACATGTACATAAGTATTCACAGCCTTTGCAAAATTGAGCTCAGGCGCATCCTGTTTCCC
>JAQMYJ010000006.1:21225269-21241007 GCA_030014305.1 Clarias laeviceps | reverse complement strand
TTTTCTGCAGAACAAAACTATCCAGCCCTGGTCTCATTGTAACATACAAACACTGCCTATGACTTTTCAAGTAGGCTGCTCTATTTCATAGCAACATTACAAAAATTCCCATACAGGAGCACACTGCTTTTGATTGTTAATGTCAAAAATATAAAATGCCTTGAAGCACACATCAGCCACCCCAAGTAGTGGTCATTATCTCCCAACGTCAGGATGTAGGGGTATGGCCTTGACACTTCAGCCTGCAGGAGGTATCCACCATGTTGGTTCCAACCTTAGAAAGAAAGAAATGAAAGAAAGTAAAAATTTTGTTGAAAAGCAAAGATTAAACTGAATAAGACTATTTAGTGTGTAATACGATTGATACTAAATAAAAAATGGCAAAGCTGTCCATTAAGATAGGGTATACTGTAGGTAACCTGAAACAAAAACATGGCGACAGCTACTACCAAAAATAAAACAGCAAAATAAGCATGGCTTTTAGGATAAATCTTCTAAATATATATATATATATATTTTTAGTCAGACTAGTTGATCTTGTGATCTGCGTTGATTTTAAGCTAATTACCGAGGAAATGCATTGTCATACTGGAACATTACAATCACCCAAATATTAATACTTCCATCTAGTAGTTATCTTTACAGCTGTGGTACTTTTTCCTGTAGTTGGCGTGTTGACTGATAGTTAATTAAGCCTGAGTCACAAGCAACTTTGGTTAAAGAGGGCTACCTGGTTAGCTTACATGCAGCAATTTGACCGTGGAGTAAATTTCTAGCTAGTGAAAAACGGGAGTCTCCAGGGAAAATCGGGAGGGTTAGCAGGTATGCATATTTGTGAGAAGATCAGTGTTTTGTATCACCCCCAGCATTTTATTGTCTCAAGCAGTGAGATTAATAAAGTTATAATGTTAATGTGGTTGCTAATGCTTGTGACGTCATGCTAGCACTACAGTTAACAGTTTAGCATCCATTCATCACTTCACCATCTTCGTACACCCTGAAAGCATTCTACAAAGAAAGCTAAAAAGCTCAGACATCTTAGCCGTTTCTTTCATACACAGGTGGGGCTCTTGGCTGGCTAGCAGCAATTGTCAGCTAAATTTGAAAGTTTGAGTGTAACCTTAACGCAGTAACAGTATAAATGTTACATATAGTGATAATTTTTCAGTCATATGTGACTTAGGTGAGTGAACATGTGTATACAGACCTTGTATTTAACTTCATTTTTCCTTAAATGCACAAGGAGGATGAACCGTCATCAGCGGTGTGGGAGCTCAAGAGAACACACGAAGCTGACAGCCGCTGAATACACCGGTGAACTTTGGGGGAGGGGCCAACCAAACTTCAACCCAGCAGCTGGGTTACACAAAACTACCCAATTCTCTGTAAATAACCCAGAAAAATGACCCAACAGAGGCAACCCGGCGTTTGAGTACATCTCCATGTCTTTGGACTGTGTAAAGAGACTGGAGTATCTGGAGGAAACCCATAAAGCACGGGGAGAACATGCAAACTTGATGCACACAGACCCGAAGGTGGAAATCAAACTTGGACCCTGGAGGTATAAGCCGTCAGTGATAAACCTCCTTTTTTCAAGATCGCATTATCAAAATTTTAACCAGGATGGCAGAAAGGATAATGTTTTTCAGTATGCACAAGAACCTACATTAAATGTAGGTGCAATGCAGGCACATATGAGGAAGTGAGTGAGCAAGGAAAATATAGAGAGATTGAGTTTTTTATTTACATTATCCATACAACACAATAATAAAAATGTTATTACCATACCACATGCTTTTCAAAGTCCAGGTGCAGTGCTACTGTTGCTCTCTGCAAAATCTTCACTGAATACAATAGGTCATGTTTTATTTTCAAAAACATGAAAATGACTTCTCAGTTCAGTTGTTTTCTTTTGCTCATTAGTAGGCTACTCATTTGCCTGCTAACACACAAGATAAGCCTACTGTAAAAAAAAAAAAAAATAGAAATGTGCATTGACAGCCAGATGCCAGTGATGTAAAAACCAAATCATAAAAAACAATAATAATAAATAAAAAATAAAAATTTGTCTTGAACATATTCGTAAATGATTAAAAATCAAAATATATTTACTTAAACAAGATGATTACATTAAATTTAATTTTTATACATTTAACAATATAATCCTATTGAAAATATGGCAGCTTTCTCAACTTGGAGATTAAATAGAACACGGATGCTAATATAGTGGATGATGATTGTCTTTCACAGTATGGTGTCATAATGGTTAGCACTTGTTTTTAGCATGTTATGTGTGTGTGTGTGTGTGTGTGTGTGTGTGTGTGTGTGTGTGTGGTGCCCTGGGATGGATTGGCACCCTGTCTAGTGTGAAAACTGCCATGTGCCTGAAGTCTCCTGGGATAGGCTTCAGACTTCCCTGTACAGGATTGAAAATTAATGGATAAATGAATGAATAAATGAATGAATGAATGCATGAATAACTTTTAAATAGACCTTTAAAAGTTTAAAGTACTTTAAATCAGGTACAGGTACAAATCTATTGGTTATGTATCCAAACCATTTACAAGTTGCATCTTTTTCCAATTTAATGATTTCCAGGTAAATGTTCATGATTTCTAGGTAAATATGATAAAGCTGTAGCACCTTCTGTGTGAGAATTGCCTCCTTTTAGTGAAAAGTAGGTGAGAATAGCGTTCAACTTAATCTATCTCTATTATTTGGTTTACTCTGTGTATAGTGTATTAAGTGTACTTATGCAAGAGTGAAATGGAAAACATCTCATGAAATTTCTCTTACATCAGCAAAAAAAGATCCTCAGAGTCAGCACATTGGCTTTTCCTAGAGGATATGTGGCTCACAACGGACCAAAGCTGAACAAATATTATACTACTGTGTTAAAGATACAAATGGTTTGATTAAGTGTTAAGTGTTAATGGTTTGATGTTGAACTGTCTCAATTCTTCAGCCATTGCTGAAGTATCCTAGACTCCATGATTATTTTGTTGTGTATTGCTGTGTGGAAAACACAACCCACACACCAATCCATCTAGTCTTGCAATTTTCCAATATGTCAATGAACTGATATTGTTTCCTTAATGATGTGAGAAAGATAAATGATCCTAATAGAATGTTATTTTGGGAGATTTTTGTGCTTGATTGAAAGTAAGGGATGCACACCCATTTTAGTTTTGCTGTAGAAAAAAAGGATTTACCAATTTATCTGTTATATAATTCAATAGTTGTTTTTTACTTGGGTTGGGAATAATTTAAAATGTTAATCACAATTAACCTTTCAATTAAAAATTCAATCACTTATTGAATTTAATGTTATACTTTATTAGATAATCTTTTTTAGATTGTTTAGGTGTTGTGGGTTGGGGGGTGGGGCCTGTTTGTCTGGTGCATCCAATGGGTACTCAATCTGATTGGGATTGGGTTTGGACACCAGGTCAGAACTAGCTATATGGCTAAATGAAAAAAAAAAAAAAATCTGTGGGTATTAAATTTAAATACTAAATTTAGTATACTAAATTTGTACTAAATATGTTGTAATTTTGAGGGATACCACCGCAATTTAGCTCATTGGGACTGTAGAAGCTTCATAAGATTCCCACTGAACTTCCCTTCAAGACAGGTTTGACTCCACATACGTTTGCATGAAAGGCTGCTTTAGCACAGTTTAATGGCTTGAAGAGTGGTAAGTCCTGTACTCACCCATTTGTGAACTGTGTGAGTCAAGTGATTTATAATTTCTGAACTGCTTGGCTGAATAAGCACTAACACTGTGCACAAGATAAGAAAATACATCAGGCGTGGAGGCAGCAGGTCAGGATCACTGATCCACTCTTTGTTGGCGATCTTGTATGGATCCAAACCATTTACAAGTTGCACCTTCTCCAAAATACTGGTCTCTGGCTTTATTGACAACTTGTCACAGCAAATCCTGTTCTCCTTCTGGTGTTTTATTTCCATTTTAGCATTTGTTGGCATTAGCATTTGTTTCACAGACATTCCTCACAACTTCTTGTTTACTTCTGTATTTACCAAGATGGCTAACACACCCCACAATGCAAAGCATTCCCAATGTGATCCCAAACCTTATTTTGTTCATGTCGTTCATACATTTTCTCCAAATGTTACAATAATTGATGCCGACATAATCATAAAACATCAGCTCTTATACTGTAGCTTTATAAAGTCACTTCAGTCTTTTGAGTTCTTTTTTATTTCTTTGTTTTATATCTTTCTCTTTGCTTTATGTCCTATGCCTTTTAAACACCAATTTTCAACCCTGATTCTGAGACATGGTATAGGATTTGTGCTTTTGCTGCACAACTGATTTATTTTGAGTTGGTAATTATCAAGCCCTTCATAAGCTGACTCAGGTGCGTTATAGCAACGAAGGCAGAAAAATGTGCAATACGTGAGTGGCCATGAATGAAACTGCTGCTTTTAAGTAAGCTACCCTTAACTGCAAATCAAAGCCAAAGTGAGGCAGAATAATTGTATCATCTTCACACGTTAAATCTAGACTATTTAGAATATTATTTGAATTTCTGTTTATCCCAACATGCATAGTCGCATGTCTGAATTTAGAGTCATTGAGTGCTAAGAGAGTGATTATGTGTATGTGCTGGGAAAGGGGGCAGACTTGTAGTGGGAATGGTCATCATGATTGATGGTCCTTTGGGAGCTGTAGCCTCGGTGGCTATTGATTCGCCCTCCCTTAAGTATCTATTTATTCTCTATCTACTTTTTTTCTCCCTCCTCTGATCAGTTCATTTACATTTCAGCCAGTCACTGTTGGAAGCAATTAGCTCCACAGGTTCATTAGAACTTCCACTGACTGATTCATTTATCTTTCTTGTGTGTGTGTGTGTATGTGTGTGTGTGTATGTGTGTGCTTATGTTTGTGTGTGTATATTACCTATAGATTATGAGATGAGCATTATCATGAAGATGCAGGTTTATACAGTACACTGGTAAATAAACTGGTACCTCAAATGACTTGAATTAATATTCTAGTCTCCTAAAACACTTGACTAAGATAAATCAGATAGTCAAACATCTAGAAAGCGATTTCTTATAAACCGGCATTATATTTTTGTTACTGGGAGCCGGTGTAATAGAATTTTAAGTGGCGTTGTTTATGATCATAATGGAAATGCACTGTTGTTGGGTGTATGGGGGTGTGGTAGATATATTCTAGGTGTTTTAATGACCATCATGCAGGCATTAATCCATAAGAAGCCTAATTTTAAAAAGAACCGTAGTTATAGTGAATACATTATGACTAAGTATGGTTTCACATCTAATAAAAACGTTCTCATCCTGATTTTATGATTTTATTTAATTTTGATTGAAGTGGTAGAACTCAGCAGCTGGATGCATTTGTGTCAAGATACCAGACTCGTCAAGGTTATTGAACTCTATGAATTGTGCATCATAACTCAAAGAAATAGCAATTGCTGAGTACAACAAAGGAAAACTTAGTCGCTATGCAATACACAATTTTCTACAATTACCAATAAAAGATTCTACTAAGTACTACCTTAATATATAGGGCTGAAAAACATTAGCAGTGCACAAGTGAGCACCATCATCCATATATAATCCAAAGAATTCATTCCTAAAAGAACAACAGAATGCGTTCTCAATCAGAGGACATGGAGGCACCGCTGCTTTTCGAGCAGTCATTATGTGATGGTTCAGCCTCCATCTGTACGATCATGTGACATGCTTAAAGTCTGTGCATTCTTCACAGGGTGCGCTAAAGCACTCAGTAGCAGACAGCATCTCCAGTGGTTCAAATGCTATCTACATAGCCAGCATGTGCATGTTCCTAGGTTGGTGGTGCTGGAGGAGAAAACCTGCCCCTGCACCCCAACCCACCCCATCCCTGCTGGAAACTGGCTAGTAAACTGGGAAGGAGTGATGCACACACTCATGAACACACACACATCCCTTTCTGCAGGTCAAGGTGAAAAAAAAAGAAAACACATTTATTTTCAAACTTTTCTGGTTATTTGCTTCTTTGCGTCCCTTTTTTTTTTAGGAATTCGCCATTTCCCCATAAAATGAAAATTCATCTAGAATTACATCTTATGTCATTATTATGTTTATTAAGCGTGGATGATGTATATGGGTGGCACTGGCACACTGCTGAGAGCTTAATGATGCATAAGATTAAGCTGAAGTGCTCAGCTGTGCTGCTGCTTTTCCGACGATTCTCACACATACACACACACACAGTAGACACGAAGCCACACTCATACTCCCACACACATGCACGCACACACGCACTTGCACAGACGCATTTCAGACTCACAGACAAACACGGTTGTATAGTGTGCGGGGAGAATATTCAATATGAAAACATTTTTGCCTCTGGTCTACTGGTCAGCTGGTCTACTTGATTTTTTTTTTTTCAGATTGACCTTGTTAAGGACATATGTTTTTTCATTGTCAATTTTTTAAGCAACATTTCTATCTGTATTTTTATCATACTTACCTATTTCATGTACATTCACATTTCTCTCTCTCTTTCTCTCTCTCTCTCTCTCTCTCTCTCTCTCTCATACTCTCTCCATAACTGTCACTGGCCCTGCGACATCACAGCCTATGACAAAAACATTATCCTTCTGCTGCTAAACAATCCAATAACGCTCTCTGCGGGGAGGAGGTTTAACCTTTCCTCACAGCTCCGGATGCTCCTTCCTGCCTCTTTGTGTGATGGTTGCCTCTGCACGTTCGAATCATTAGTCTCTCTAACCCCATCACAGTGCCTTCTATTAGTGCGCCAGAGCCCTTGCTGCCCCTTCCGATCCCCAGCGGACATGGCCGCCGCAAAAAACTAATTCTGCTTTTAATAATGTGTCAGGAGGAGCCGGGGAAGTCATAAATTATGTGGCAGAGCGACTCAGGAGTGGGGGCACTAGAGGGAAATCGGGTGGGAGAAAAAAAAAACATCAAAGCCTGAGTTTGACAAAGTTTGCAGCAGATAAATAATAACTTACAGATGGGATTAGTTGTTATGTCATGGCTGAGCAAGCCTGGAGAGGTGCTCCCAATCAGCTCTGAAAACAGTGAGGAAGAGGAAGAACCTGTCACTTGGTTTGGTCCTCTATTCCCCTTTCCTTTATCTTGTACATTTATATTTAACATTTGTTTTCTTTATTCTTTCCATCCAGTACAGATATCTTCATTAGACCCTAATTTTCTCATATATTTGTCCTGATTGATCCTACTGCATGGTGCATAGCCTCAAATCTTCATATATTTTTGAGATTTTACTTTGAGCTAAAATAAAGCAGATATTTAATATATTAACTACACATGCATGATGACATGACAGTGAGTTTCAGTATAGAGTACAATAAAAAAAACAGCAAATTGAAAAAAATACCTGTGTAATGTTATTGACATGTTATTACACATTAGTTATATAATAATAACACATGAATAGCAAATCCATAAATAACAGTTCATGTAACATTAATTGCTGCTCCATCTTAGATAAAACATGTAGTGTTTTAGGGTTCTAAGTATGGGAGTCATAAAATTGTAATATGCCTAAACCTGATATTGCACTGTTACTACAGTAACAAAACTTTGACTTACTTACTTATTAGCACGAACACACACACACACACACACACACACACGCACCCAACGGAAATGCCAGTTAGCCTAATATGCATATCTTACGACTGTAGGAGGAAACTAAATTACCTTGAAGAAACCCATCAAGCACGAGGAGAACATGCAAACTCCACACACACACAGACCAGGAATCAAAGCAAAGAAAGCAAATCAACCCTGAACCCCGGAGGTGCATGCGAACCCAAAGTACAAACCACTACATCACCATGCCACAAAACTATCAGACCAAAAGTTATGGCATTAAAATAGAGAAACATTACAAACAGAATATCAAACCATCAGTACAGTTCTGAAAAACATAGAAAACAATACCATTATAATAGCATTATATTGCAACATTTTAGTAAATCAGAACATTAAAATGATGACATCAAACAATGAGAAAATGTCATCCCAACATAAAGCTTTGTCTTCGGAGTATTTCTATGTATGTATGTATGTATGTATGTATGTATGTATGTATATGAACAAACCCCAAATCAGTACAGCTTTGCATCAGTGGACTAATTAACCATGAATTCGTCTTGTGTCTGGTTTGCTGTTTGTGCATATGGACACAGAAGACTGTCAGCTGCAGGGTTGTGCTTTTTGTTCTTGTGTCAATACTCTACAAACAATCAACATGCATCATAATCCCTGCCCAACCCCATCAGCTGCAGTCTGAAGCGCCATCTCCATTAGCCAACCGCACGCCAGTGACTTGATAAATGTCCCTGACCAAACGGAAGGAACCGTGTGAAATAAAGAGGCATGTTCCAACAAGTGCTGTCAAAACGGTATTGATTTAATCATGCGCAGAAACCCACACACACTCCTGGGCAGTGTAGTGTGCAGAAGATCTGATGCTCTCTGCAAAGGCAGGCAAAGGAGAGAGGGCGCACCAAGACTGTCCTCTTTTCCCCTCATTTAGAAACACTTGGACATACAGCAGTTTTACTGCTTATCAGTTCTTTTTATAGATGTCAAGGAAACCGCTCAAATGTAAAAATAAGTTAGCAAGGTAGATAATCTAAGGTGAATAATTACTTAGATAATTTTTAATCACTAAGTATTAAGTGATGAAAGGTCACTATGTGGAGAAAGATAGTAAAATGTGTATAACATATACTGTACAGTACCAGGCATTACTAAACAGCGGATTGTGGTTCGGATCCAGACTGAATGACGGTTCTATCCGCAACCTGATGTTTTTCTGATAAATCAGAATAATTAATATGACAGTAATCTAGTGCTTTTTCTCTTGAGGTGGGCTATACATGTCACTCAACACCGCCAATCAATGTGATAGTTTACTATGTATGAACAGTCTTTGCAGTAAAATCGAAACTGAAACACGACAGATCATCAAGTAGTCTATGAAAAACGGTACCTTCAAAGATGTATGTTTATTCTTCCTGCGGAAAGATTAAAACCAGTTTGTCTCATATGTTCCGAAACCGTGGTCATGATGAAAAGCAGTGATGTGAAGCATCATGAGACAAAATATGGGTCTCATAGGTGACCAAGGTGAGGGCGTGTAAAATACCTGAACTGAGAGCCAAGGTATGATAGAGCAACTATCCTTCACATTCATTTAGAGTCCATCAGCGTGCAAATGAAGATTTACTAAGATTGATTTAAGATTGTTGTTTGTATTCCATATAAATACAAGGAAATATACAAGGACATCAAGTTCAAACTGTCTATATGTTTAACGTTGTTACTAAAAATTATCAATAATTATTTAAAATGCTACCGAAATTTTTAATTGCTTATTTTTATAGACAATGACTGTATATGTAAAGAGCTGAATCCTAACACAAACATGAAAATTGGACCTCTGCTTCAAGAAAATTTTAGTGACTGGACCTGCTTAAATTTTAATCCATTACCCCTTACATGTATTACTTTCATGAACAACATTTGGCTGCAGTGACCTGTGATTTCATGCCATCTGTCATAGCTCAAAGGGAAAGGTAACGTCAAACTTTATTTGCACACACACACACACACACACACACACACACACACACACACACACACACACACACACACACACACACACACACACACAAAGACACACATGTCTTTGGACTATGGGAAAAACCCAAGTACAGTGGAACCTTGAACTATGAGCATAATTCGTTCTGGAAGCGGGCTCGATTCCAAAACACTCGTAAACCAAATAGAATTTTCCCATAAGAAATAATAGAAACTCAAATTATTTGTTCCACAGCCCCAAAAAATAAATGCATAAAAATAATTAACACAAAATATAAAGTAAAAATAAAACAAATTAACCTGCACTTTACCTTTAAAACAAAGTAAAAACAAATCCAGACAGGTAAGTGTTTCCGTTTGTGCGCACAGGTGCTGTGTATGTGTGTGTGTGTGTGTGTGTGTGTGTATGAAGCTAAAGTAAGGAGCCCCTCCCCCTCTCCCCATCTCATCTTACACAGTTACCCTTCTTCCACTCTTTTCACACACATGCGCGCACACAACGGAAACACTTTTATCGGAAAAATAAACAAGAAATATTTCTAATGACACTCGATGACAAACAAATTAACCTGCACTTTACCTAGTGCTAGTCTAATGAGACTTGCTTTTGCTTTACATGCGCGCTGTACACACACGCATACAGACACAAAATAAAATATGTTTTACGTGCACACACGTGGTCACAGTGTTATAGTGAACAGTACACGCGTGCACAGATGTTGATTATACCAGTAAGAGACGTGCACTAACTAAGACCCAGCAGGGGAGACGATTACCCACAATTCCGCAGCACAAGAGAGAGAAAAACCGTTGGATCAGTTGTGATCACATGACGCTTGCCATCAAAACAAGAAGCGCCTGCGTTCTCAATACTCGTAAACCAAGACTTGTTCGTTTTCCAAGTCAAAATTTATTAAAAATCTTTGCTCGTCTTGTGGAACACTCGCAAACCGCGTTACTCGCAATCCGAGGATTCACTGTCCTCAAAGGAAACCACCAACCACTGGGAGAACAAGAAAATTCCACATACCCAGACCAGAACTGAGATACAATCCCCAAAATCTCCTAATTATATACCAGTTAACTCTGTCTGTCTTGGACTGTGAAACTGGAGTACCCCAAAAAATTATTACATGGAGAACTTGCAAACTTCACACATAGACTCGAAGGTGGGAATCAGCCTGAAGGTGGGAGGCTATCATGGTTCATGATTAAGTGAACTACAAATCGTGTACAAATGTGTAAAAATCATTTTAAAAGTTTGTAGCTGACAAAACTAACAGAGAAAGCAAAAGAAACTAAGAACTTCTAATATACTGTATAAAGTTTGTTCAGTCCTATAGTGTTTTCCTGACTTCCCCTTATACCTTATCATATCCAGGTTTACTCTAAACTTTGTAGAGAAGACTCCATAAAACAAGGCAACAATGGGCACAGACACACAAAATCCATGACCAAGACCATGTAATGTTTATCACTCTTCAGCCATCCAGTTACAGCAGCCTTGTGCCCTCTGTAGCTTCAGATTTCTGTTCATAGCTTGAGTGAAACCTTCTGCTGTTGTAGCCCAACCATAAAACGTTTTCATTCTTTGAGATGCTTTTCTGTTCTACGTGATTGTGAAGAACAGTTAGCAGAAAATTAGCTCATTAAACTAAACCGGGACATTAACTGAAGCTTTTGACCTGTATCTGCATCATCTACAGTACATGCACATTAATAAAACCTTTCATGTGAGACACTTCTCGCTTGTTTACTCAAACAAAGACAGTCTTTGTTCAAATAAGCAAGCTTCCATGTCAAATTTGTTACCAGGCACGTGGATTTGTTTTCAGGTCACAGTACAAGGTTTTAGAAAAAAAAAAAAAAGTAAATCATCCAGCATGTCATGTAAGTCTAAATTTAGCTAGTGAGGCGAATGAGCTAATATTCTCATCAAGTGGATATTACATAAAAATATGTTGTTTTTTTTGAGTCACTCTTGATCTTTGTGTCGATAATGAGGGGGCATGCGATTCATAGTCAGTATAATTAATAGGAATGTCAGGGAAATTATATTAATAGCATCTTGTGTGACATCAATTTGGTTTAGATTACCTTTCTGACAAGCCGTTTTAATTAAAAATATCAACACACACTTTGAAGAACTGTAGCCATTTCAGGAAGATATCAAATATGTCGCCATCTGGTATTTTCAACCTGTCGTGTCTCATGGCTAATTAGAAGTAATGCACTCAAGTTGTTATAAGACTTGGAAAAATGACATTGTCACTTTTTAAGCAAAAGGTATAAAATGTCAAGTTGAGAAAAAGGGGAAAAAAAGCTAATTTAAAAATGTTAGTGGAACGGATTTTGCTTAATTTAATTCAAATAAATCATATTTTGCTTGATTAAGTTCAAATAAACAAACGTTATGAGCATGAATCCCCCCTTAACCTCATCTGCAACCTTTGGGGACATTAAGGGGCAAATGGATCAGCAGGCTACTAACATAATTCTTCTTAAAGAATTACAGATCCAAAATCAATTGCAATCTCTAGAATTATTTAAATATCACTATAAAGTTTTTTCTAACTGATTACTGTTATGCTATGATGAAATATTTTTCTTTTCCTTTCACTTCCAGAATAACCCTGCCTCCAGTGACATAGGACAGAACTGATTTGATGAGGATTTTTTTAACACTCTGCTCATGGTCTGCCAAACAGTATTTTTGGTTCAATCCAGATTCAAATAATTCCTGAACATCAGCATTTTACAGTGCTAATTCATCTACCTGATCCTACCTAATCCTTCTACCACTCAATTTCTTGCAAATTCCCAAACAAGATTAGATTAAATTTCACATTAGCGAAGCAATTTTATGATCTCTGCTCCTCAGTTTTAACTATCCTGCTTTACTAAAGCAAATGTGCCACAATGTTCTGACGTTTATCATTGTTTATTAATAAAAAATATCACTATACTTACACTACAACTCTGTTCATAGTGACATCAACATAAGTTTTTATGACAACAGACATAAGCCTACATAAAGGATCATGCAAGCTTATTACAAAAGGCATCTCTTTCATGTTAAGCTAACAAAATGTGCACCAAGTGATAAATGTTTGTTGGCATATTGCTTTATAATGACACTTTTCAGTCTGACCTACCTTAAAACATGAGAACTGTTTTTTGTAGCTCAGTACCACTTCTCCTATTCTGCCGCTTCACTAAAAAATTTGACAATTCCTGAGATGACTGGAGAGAATTTATAAACAGTTTTATCATATTGAGAATGTAATATGGCAGTAAGCCACACATTTAGCTTAGTAAACCTTCATTCTGAGGAAAAGTTGCCAATCACTGTTAACCCAAAAGCTGTTTCTGTTTAATTATTACTTAAACTATATGAGTATAAGATGAAATAACTAGCTATACAATTTTTGGAAGTTTAACAAGCTAGAAGCTTAAGTTGTACCTAGGCACCAGAACATCCTCTCATTTTTGGAACAGCCAACATTTTCAGTAAATTTTCCAAAGGAAATGAAGCATGTGTGATTGCCTAAAATGGTTTAAGCAATCAACAGTAGACAAAAATATTTGTTTAAGTAGAATCAATGTAAATGCAAAATGGCAATATTTCAGATGATTTTTGCTGTCAGGACTGTTGCAGTAGAATGGAGCATTTTTGGTCCAGGTGGCCCACCACTACAATCCAGAATCGGTCCAGTCAAAAAAAAACAACAAACAATAAAATAAAAAATAAAAAACACTTTTCCATGATATTCTATTTTTTTGATAATCACTGTCCATATCATCTCCTTTCCTCCTCTTTTTCTTCTGCTCCTCCTCATTCTGCAGGTCACACTGGCCCTCATCATCGATTACAGTACAGTACACTCTTGCTCTTCTCCATGGCTTAACACCTGCTCTTCAACAGTACATTGTCCTGATGATGCTGTATGAACATTGGCACAGTCGAGGAGGTAGAGACTACTGCAACAGTCCTGACAGCAAAAATCATCTGAAATCTTGCCATTTTGCATTTACATTGATTCTACTTAAACAAATATTTTTGTCTACTGTTGATTGCTTAAACCATTTTAGGCAATCACACATGCTTCATTTCCTTTGGAAAATTTACTGTTTTGGCTGTTCCAAAAATGAGAGGATGTTCTGCTGCCTTTTAATTTTTAATAGCTAAATTTAGATAGAAACACACTAAGACACACTACAACTTAGACCATTCCATATGTTGTATTGATTGTTTTTCATGGCAGATGCTTTACTGATGATTTGATGTTTACGCTCTTACAAAAGTTTTATGAGAAATTATGCAATTTTTTCCGCCCTTTCACCTGGAGAAAAAAGGGGTGGAGCACTGTTCTGGTGCACTCCAGCAGCAGTAAAACGATGGTTTTCAAAAGACATATGTAAGAATCATTTGTTGTTATTTATTTATTTTTATTTTTATTTTAAAGCTAATGTAATAGATTATGTTTTTGAAGAAGTCAAAATATTATTTTTAAGTAAGCATTACTTAAACAATATTCTTACTAACTTTGCATTATCATATACTTGTTACTTCTTTGGCCAAAACACATGTTCTCTGCTTTTATCAGCAGCATTTTGCCTGCATTTATGACTTGACCCACAGAAATACTTTTGAACAGTTAGAGGCAGATAACCACTTTCAATACTCTTAGTGGTTTGATCGAGGGGAAGTAACAGGTGTGTGTGTGTGTGTGTGTGTGTGTGTGTGTGTGTGTGTGTGCGTGCGAGTAAGTTGTGACCTCATTGCTGACTCGTGTAGGCAGTCATTCTCCTCGGTAACTATGCGTCATGCTTTGTTTCGTTTGACGTGTAATTATTTTTTCCATTAAACACACGGCCCATATTTCACTTAGAGTTTGCCAGAGAAATTTCAATCAGGCACGGCGAACACACACCGCAGAGGCAAAGCTTAGAAACATAACAAAATGCCAGACCAAAGGAAAATAATACACTGTCAATGTGTGGAGGAAACACATAACAAAAAATAATCATTTGTAATTTGAGGGCGACGCATATGTTAAAGTGTCAACAAACAATGGAAAATATTAATAGCTTTCTGCCACAGAGGAAACAATACTTGATGGATATGCATTCATTTGCATATTTCCACTTTACATATGGACTGTACCATGAGTGCTATTTTAATCACTGCTTTGACTACATAATAAGGAAAGGGTTATAACCTACATAACTCTTCTAAAAAATGCAGTTTGGCGTTCATTATTGGGCCTGATGCTGAACAAGCATTGTTCATTATTGTGCGGCTGGACAATTACTCAAGACCTAATATACACTGTGGTGTTAATTTTATTTATTTTAGAAAATGCAATCCTTAGTCATAATGTGTATGAAGCCTACATTATGTACCATACTATGCAAAAGTCTTGAGCCCCCACATTTCTTTATATTTTGCTTCCAAAGAGTCATCCCTCAAGACTACAGTACATTAAAAACGTACAAAAAATGTTTTTAATGTACTGTAGTCTTGAGGAATAGTTCTCCAGGCTTCTTAAAGGACTTTTTTGTCTTTCATTTTCAGTCACACAGTGGTTAAACAATCTTTGACGAATAATAATAATTTTTTTTACTTAAGGCATGAACCAGTGAGAAACAGGTGCAGATGATGACAGATGATTAGGTCAGTTATTAGTATACTGGTGATGCTGAATGCTGAGTGGCTGGAACAGACAAGAGGGGAAATGAGGTTGCTGCTGAGGTTGTTACATAAACAACCAATTTTTAAATCTTTAGGGATTTTGCACCCTGTCACAGTAACACGTTTGTTCTCATTTCTTTCATTTAATCTACATGTTTAAAATATATTATGATGAAATCAGGGGTGGCTGAAGACTTTTGGACATTACTGTATATGCATGTAGCATTATTTGAAAATCAACCTTTCTATTTTACACAATGTGTTTTTACACACTTAAATATATTAACAACACTGATTCGTACTGAAGTTGCATGCTAAAATGTCAGCTATATATACTCAGCAAAAAAAGAAACGTCCCTTTTTCAGGACTGTGTATTTCAACAATAATGTTGTAAAAATCC
>JAQMYJ010000006.1:21201164-21216352 GCA_030014305.1 Clarias laeviceps | reverse complement strand
CACACACACACACACACACACACACACACACACACACACACACACACACACACACACACACACACACACACAAAATCTTTAACCTCAGATCAGTATTTTCTGAGACCACACAAAATAATTTTGCAACAACATGCCTAAATGTATTGGTGTTTTTGTCAAACTACCCTAAATAGTTAGAAATATATAAGGACATTACATTTGGGCAAAAACTATAATCAGTTAATGCATGACTGCCTTAGCACAAGGGGCGGTCATGTTTTTTCCCTTTCCTCTCATTTGATCATGACAGGCCTCCATTGCAAACAGCATAATGTCTCTCCCTCCAGTGGGCTTTTGTTCTTGACAAGACATGTAGCCCTCTTAGAGAGGGGTTAATAGTCAACAGCAAGAAAATACACTTGCTGAAACACCACCAATTTTGCCCCTGATAACCAAGAATCCTCGCTTCACACTACATCTACTCAAGCACATTTTAATTTTTTTTTCCATGTTGAAAGATTTAATCTTCGTTTGCCTGAGGCCCTCTGGGCAGGAAGCATTGACATTTGGAATAATTGTTGTTACAGGGGTAATCTCTGGAGGGGGCATGCAGGCCAAGAGAGGGGAGAAGATTTGAGTAAAAGACCATGTCAGCTTTTATTTGCGCAGGGATTGCCAGAGGCGTCTTTCACTGATCACTAATATAAAACTGAGCAAGAGAGAGAGAGAGAGAGAGAGAGAGAGAGAGAGAGAGAATGTGGCAGCACTAAGGAAGGAAACATAAGCATGTAATGTGGTGAGTTATCTAAAGTGTTCCCCATGGGGAGATGGAAAAAGCTCCCAGGGAAAAAAGTGTGCTGATGAGCAAACGTAATAACTCAGATATCACTACAGCCAGCTATGGAAAATGGACAAAATTCACAAGGTAAGAGCTGCACTAAAAGGCCATCAGTACCTATTACACACTTTAAATTACTGTACAACATTCTTTGTAATAAACCCCAGACAGTGATCAATTAAACACCTAAGAGAAAGGAAAAGAAAGCTCAGTAATGTGTAACGCCTGTCCTTCCTAACCGCAGACATAAAATCGCAAAATTACAAAAAGATTAAAGCTCATGTACATTTTTTGGCAAAACTGTATTTAAGAAGCTTGTTCATGAAAAATAACATTGGAAATGTTTTACTTATAACCCCAGGGCTGACAACACAAGCACTTAAAGCATTTGTTGCTACAATAAGCAGCAATTTTCACTGGAATGGCCTGCAAAAATATTAAACTACTCACTGCCCCCAGCTTTTAAGCTTAACTGCTCATAACTTTACAATTGACATGCAAGATTTCAAAAATGGTCTGCCAGCTTAATTGTCCATGGTCCTTTCACAGTTCTATAATGTGTATGACTTTATCTGTTTCACTGTTTCATTGAGCATGTGGAACCTTAAGGATTGTTTGTTTAAATCCTTAAGATTCTGTTTATTATGATAAAACTGAGAGGTTTTATTATAATAGCCTCATATCTCTATTTTTTATGGACTTGCAAATATACCACTTATGCACTTCTAATAAGATACCAAGTGCTTTCAGCAATCCTATACATGTACATTGTATAATGTCAATAAAGATAAATCTAATGTAATCTAATATGCAGGTGCAGCTCAATAAAATATATCATTGAAAAGTTGATTTATTTCAGTACTTAAATTTAAAAAGTGAAACTCATATATTTTATAGATTTATTACACACAGACTGATATATTTCAAGTTTTTAGTTATTTTAATTTGGATGATTAAGGCTTACAGTTAATTTTAAATTTGTGAAAAATTTCAATATTGGAGACTTATGGTGTCACACAATGATCAGCTAATTAACTGAAAACACCTTTCTGGCCCTTTAATTGGTCTCTCAGTTTGGTTCAGTAGGCTGTCTGTTAACAGAGTGCTGTATCCAAGCACATTAATTGAAAGTCAAATTAAAGGAAAAGATGTGGTAGAAAAAGGTACACAGGCAATAGGGATAACTGCAGCCTTGAGAGGATTGTGAAATGAAGCCCGTTCAAAAATTTGGGGGAGATTCACAAGGAGTGGACAGCAGCTGGAGACCACGCACAGACAACCGTAACATTCCTTGTGTCAAGCCACTCTTAAACTAGAAACAACGTCCGAGGCTAAGGACAAAAAAAGGGCTGGACTGTTGCTCAGGTGTGCCAAAGTCCTCTTTTCAGATGAAAGTAAAATTTGCATTTTATTTAGAAATCAAGGTCCCAGAGTCTGAAGGAAGAGAAGAGAGCCACAGTTTTCTTATAAATCTGGTTCTACTCATGTTTTCTTCCACGTGTGGTCGCAGAACCTATTTTCCCTGCCTCTGTCAGTTGATTTGTTCTTGAAATATGGATTGGGGTTTACAGGATTTTCTTGATGGACTTTTTTAGTTGTTATTTTTTGGTAGGTTTTTAGGTCTCATTTTTGGTTCAGTCTCTGTACCTGAGAAGTTTCAGAGGAATGATTGTTGATTATTAAGCCACACAGTGACCTATGAATCACTGAGGAACATCTAAACCATAGAGAAATAGGTGCAGATGATGACAGATGATCAGTTTGGTGATTAGTGGTTGCTGCTGAGGTTGTTACATAAACAATACATTTTTAAATTGTATCTTTAAGGAAATTTCTGTAATTTAATCTACATAATTCAATTAAACTTAATTTAGTATGGAGAAATTAGGGGTTACTCAGGACATTTTCACAGTATTGTATATGTGTGTGTGTGTGTGTGTGTGTGTGTGTGTGTCATTGACATGTTATTTTCTATTAAACAATAATTAAAGTATTAAACAATAATTTAAGTAATTTCTTGCTTATGGCAGTTTTTTATTTTATTTTAAAATTCAAGGTGAAATGCACAGTGTATAAAATAACTCTGATAATTTTACTTTATGTATGTAAGCAGAAAAAGCTTGAAAGAGAAGGCGGAACAGAGTAAAACACCATGGGTGCCGAGACTGCCCAGCAACCCTGGACCTGGAGAGGAATGTGTAATCCATGCAAGCACTGATGGGGACAGAAGGGCCTCCCACATCCCCACCCGTTTTCTCCTATTGTCCTTCCTCAAAGAGTGGATGGGGAAGGAAGCTTTGGATTTGGAGAGGTGGTGGTGTTGTGGTGGGGGTCACTGTCTTTTCTCAGTTGTGTATTTCTAAGAGTACCCCAGGCTTTTGTCCGATTAGTACAATAACACCTTTCTGATCTTTTATGCCACCTTGTTGACTCCGCTTATTGGTTAAACGGTTAGACATGGAAAGGAAATTACCTACTCATCCTTACAGCACTCCCTTCATTCACTCATACCTCCTTTTTTTCTTGCAATTTCTGTCTTCTCTTAGACACACTCAACCCAGCACACAGGTTTACATGTAGAATTAGCCTGTAAAAGAAGCTTAAGTTCACAGTGCAAATCGAACCACCCCTGAATCAAGCACAATGGCAGGAAGTGAAAAGAAGCAACATAGAAAAGAAAGAAATGGAGCTAGCCAAAGAGAAGAAGAAAGGCTGACTTTTCTGTTTTGTGAGCAATATTTCACATTCTTTTGCTGGCCCTCAAACAGATGCACAGGCAGATGGAGGGAAATTAGTGCAAAATAGGCAAGGAAGAAATGAGAGAGAGAGAGAGAGAGAGAGAGAGAGAGAGAGAGAGAGAGATGAAAGGAGTTAAAAATATGCAATGGCTGGCTAAGGAGCAGGTTAACAGAGAGTAATGAATGATCCCAAAGCATGGAGGACTGGATGTTTGCAGCCAAGTTTTTTCCTTGGTGAGAAGTGTTGAAAAAGATGGGATGATGGTCTCCAGTGTGAGCATGTGATGCTGCTCTATTTTCAAAATCATCATTTGACAGGTGAGTTAACTCAGTGAAGGCTCTTGTAGTGAACTTAGCACTGGACTTGCTGTTAAAATTAAATATTAATTAAAAATTGAATTTGCAAAAACATTTAGAATGGATACATTTCAGTGCTGTTAACAAAAAAAGATCAAATGAATTCATTAATTTTGAAAGCTGTAATCTACAACAAAGTAGCAAAATACCTATTTAAAGCAGTAATTTCTTTCAGAATGTATAATGAGTGTGAACAAGAATTAACTCTCTAAATTTTAACCTACCTTAAATCCAGTTTATGAGTGGATTATGAGTATAATAAAAATCAATTAAGATATCAACATCAACATCAGCAACTCGTGCTAGTACTCCTACTCCTCCTCCTACTTATAATAAGAATAAGAATGAGAATGAGAATAATAATATTTAAAAAATATATTATTTGTTGTAACCAGAAGAGAAAGCAAGTTATTAGTATATTTCTAATGTCTTCTCATTTAAAGCAATTTAACCATATTTAAATTTCCAAGGGCATTGGTTCATAAATATTACAAATTTGAATGTAAATCTTTGTACAAAATCTTACTAAGTAGATAGTTAGTATAAAGTATGAAAGTGATATTTGAGGGAATGTTTAATAACCAATATTCATTATTTTCATACAGTAGATTAAAAAAAATGCTTTGAGACAGTGATACAATTGACCAGTCCTATTGCTATGGAAACAATTAAATAGTCTGCAACCTAAAGCAACCCTTTTTAGATTTTGCTTTCTAATTTGTAACCCTGTAAAACAATACTTTAGATTTGTCTTCCTTCTAAAATCACAAATGATTGTATTTTAGTTAAAGTGTAACCCAGAAATTTCACATTTTCAGTCTATAATAAAATCATATCTAGAACACAATCCTACAATAAAGCTTGGTGTAAAAGACGAGCGGCACAAAACTTCAGACAGAGTGAGTTAACACATGGCAGCATTAAGAGCAGTGATCCCAGCTGCCTACAAGATGGATGCAGTTCAGGCAGGGGGTTCAGCATCCACTCCGTCTATAGACAGCAAAACAGCATCTCAAATGTTCCCACTCCAGAGGCTCCAATCTCTGTTTTTACATTTCCCTATCATTTCTGCCCACAAGGAATATGGATAACAAATGAAATATTCAGTCCCGTTGTCTGAGTTATTCCTTGTATTATGTGGAAGTATCAGAGAGTCCGTTTAAAGGATAGCCCCCCTCACTGGGCCACAAGCCGCAGGGGAATTCAACAGCCTATCAACTTCCCCTCGCATAAACAGGTCAGGCGCATCTGAGCACCCCAATATGTTCTACTTTAAGCTTTTCACCATGCAGAATTTCTAAGCAGAAATTGAAAAGAGGAGGGGAGAATCCTTGGGGGGAATTCAGCATATAGGCCCTGTCTTAGAAATGATAAATTTGCACAGCAGACATTTTTTTTTTTTGAAATGGCCAAAGAAAATGTTATTAATCTTAAAATTGACAAGAGGCAGGAATACAACAATACAGAAAACTGTAAATAAGATCACAACTTTTCGAAATCATATGAATGACAGGGGTTTCTTCCTAGAAACCATTCTGACAATGTTGTATTTTATATCTGCTCTTTGTGAAAACGTTTACGGCAAACACAATTTGTGTTCAAGTAAAGTGAGTCAAAACAGCATAGGGAATTGGAATTAGTACAAAATAAAAAATTTTAAACTGCTCTTCCTTCTTTGAATAACTAATGATACTTGATAAATGTTTTTTTTTAATGTACTAATCATTACACTCTGCTACAAACCAGTTACTGTAGTTTTATATGAATGTTTTTATGCTTCATATTTGAGGCAGACAGAACTATAACAGATTTAACCTGAAGCATAAATCTTTTCACCACCCCGGTGTTTTCAAACTGTCTTGAAATAATCATTGCACATTGGTGTTGCTAATGTGGTGAAGCTCAGTGCTGTGTCCTTGAAGACCAAATAAGAAATGTGTCATCGTTAGTAGCCAATAACAGAGACATGTTTATGATTAGCTGCACGGACCCATCATAAGCACAGAGGAGTCTGTAAAACTATCATAAGCTTCAGTGAAATGGACAGATTTATTCCCCAACCTTGAGCAAAAATGGCTCAGAGTAGCTAAATATAGTTATTTCACCTCTTTAAAAAATTGTGTCCTACTGATGTGAAGTTCACAGTCTATATGCCTGTACAGTAGTGCTCAACATTCTCAATAGGGAGAAGGTGACAGGTGAGTGATACTCATGTCTGTAGTAAAATAGTGAAACAGAGAATAAAAACAGAAACAAGCAAATGGACATACAGGTGCAGTTTTAACACACACTGAATCGTCCTTTCCCGAAAACTTGCTATTATACCTAAATCACAAAAACACCTAACTGGAATGCATCAATGCCCTTCTAGTGTAACATCGTTAAGTGATGAAATAAATAAAGGACACAGTGTATGTGACTCCGTAAACACCACAACTTTAATTTAAAATGTACAGCTCATCCAAAGAAGAGAGTGCCATACACAAGAACATTTTTAATAACCTATTAAGTTAAGGCTTCAATTTTGTTGTTTTATGAATATTTTCCTTTGGGAGCAGAGCTATCAGCTGAGAAAGATGGAAATTTAAAAAAGATAAATAGTGCCATTAATTCTGAACGATTCTCTTCCATTATCCTTGAAAATGAGGAGTTATTATTTATTTATTTATTTATTTATTTTCCAAGAACCGCTCCTAATTAGCTCTTTGCACATGATCCACTAGCTAAAAAATGACCATGTATAGGAAATTAAAAATTTGTCATTAAGTTGCTTTTAACGTTATATAATTTGTCTTCATATATTTCTCAATCTGTCATGCTGTATTCTTGGACACTGATAGGCCTTTGTGCTGAATGACATAGCAAACAAGAAAAATTTAGCTTTCTTTCAGTGCAAATTAAATTTATCTTCATCCTGTTTCATTTGTTAAAAAAAGGAAAAAGATTACATAAAAACAGCAAATCTTTCTACATATATTTCTTAGTACTTGTACTGTACTTCAAGGTATAAACAGGTTTAGTCAGTGGCATATTGCAGCACACAATAGCTTTAACATAATGCCACAAAATTCACAAGCATATGAATTTTCATCAAAATTAACAGATAGATAGAATCTGTACAGAGCATCACTTCCATTCCTTAATGCCTGTACCAGAAATTTCTGCCATGGTTGCAAAAAAGGAGAGAGGTGTAGCCTTCATAAGACACCCAAAGATCTGCTGTGATTTAAAATCTAACGCCTGCATTAAGCCTCCGAGCAGAGAGTCATTAATCAAAGAATGACTCCAATCAGATAATATTTTTTAGTGCAGTTTAAAAAGCAGTGGCATAAATTTGTCTTTCGATATAATTAGTCAGTATCAGTGAAAGGCAGAGAAGGGAAATGGAGTGTGAAGCAAAGTTCAATGTTAGCACTCACTGTCACTTATTGAGCTGACACAGTATTTGCAATCATATTTTGCTGAATCAGGCAAAAACTTTCTATTCCTCTGTCTATAAGTAAAAAGGTATCTTTTTACTTTAAGGCACTGCTCAAATATAGTGTATAACAATGTAGTGTAATTGTCAGTAAGCACAGTTATCACTGGTTAAGATGGACAAAGCTTTATTTGGGTAATTATAAAATATTAAATTTAATAATATACCAATTCTAAAGTTATTTTTATTGTCTGTAATATTTAATATTTTGTCTGCCTTTACTACCATCACAACTCCATAATGGACACTGTGTCATTCATTCTTTATAGCATAAATTTAAAAAAATGTAAACATAAAATTTGTGTATAATTTTGTATGATTTCTGTTTAATTTTATATACCCTGATATATGTTACAGTTCTTAAAAAATAGTTTTGTTTTTTTTTGCATTTTAGTGCACATTGCACACTCACCTATTAATTTCTAGGGTTCATTATCCTGGCCAGGGGTGACCCCATTGTGTCTGATTAAATTATACTTGCATTGTCATAATAAAATATGTGACAAATGAAATGAATAAAAATCTCTAATGCATAGAGGGCCACATCCCCCCCACCAAACTGTAGTATAATTGCAAATAAATATTCAGATTGATCATCTTTATTCTATGAAGAAACATTTCTAACCTGATTACTTCCAAGATGACTCAATGGTTTGATGAGTATGACATTAATGTAAATCTGAAATGCTTAGGCCTTTCAGATATTCTTGGACGAATGGTGTTCCGTACAATGGTCTGGTCTCTAGTACAGTTTCAGAAGAGTGTAGAATGTATGTTGATGAGCATTTGGCCTGTTTGTGGTAGCTCACTAAGACACTATAAAATAAGTGTTTCTTTAATGTATCAATGCTTTTTTCTTCTTCTACGTTTTAGATATTAGATAATACCATACTGTTTTGCATTTGAAAAGAATTAAATAAATTTAAAATCTAACCAAATCTGTAACTAAATCATTATCCACATTATCTTCCTTTTGCTGTTATTATTGTAATTAGTGCAACGTGTAGGATATATGTATTAAATGCATAATGATAACCTGTGCTAGATCTTTGTCTGCATGTTACAGAAATACAGGTATACATTGTCCCCAGACAAAACACAGCAGGTTGTCCATTACATTTTAATTGATCATCAGAAAGAATGGAGAGAGAAATGGAGTTTAAAATGACTGTGGAGCCATTCCCTACGACTCTCATTACTGAGTAACTGCATCCATATTCATTATTGCTCTCCTGTGACTCAGAAAACAAAAAGACAAAGTGATGCAGACATCATCGTCCCACTCACATTTCAATGACATCATGGGACACTGACATGCAAAATCCAACCTGCAGAATGAACCCCCTCTACCCCCCACACAGACATTGATCCTAAAATAATAACCAACAATTGACATGACATTAAAATCCATAGGCTATTTATTTATTTAATACTTTATGAACTTGGCCAAATTTATTTGAAAGGATTGCCAATTCAGGAGCTTACTGCAAGTTTATTCCATGTAGTTAGGTTTTTTTTTCATGTTGGAATAAACTTCCACTCACAAAGTAAATTAGTTTTTTTTTTGACAAAAGTGCAACCGTCAAATTCCTGCTAGGAAAACTTAAACAGAATAAAGCAACACCAACATGCAAGAAGTTCCCATAATTATGACCAGTTAAATGAAGTATACAAATGCTTATTATAACCCTAATTTTAACTTTCATAACTTTCCATGCTTATACATGTACATTGTTGATGGCTGAATATCACATCCCATTGTAAAGTTCCTTGACTCAAATTGTACAAAATGTTCAAACTTCATTAACATAAAATTGCTTTTAAAATAATATAAAAATAAACATCTTCCAGACTTTTGGAGGCTATGCTACCTTATATACCATATTAAGGTTTAATTTATGGATAAGCAAAAAATAAAACTAACACCCACCATTCAGCATATTTATTCAATGGAATAACACATAGCAAATGCTTTTTGACTTATATATATATATATATATATATATATATATATATTAAAAAAAGACCGCACTTTCATATTTATTTACAACAAACATGTCTGACACCACTGGCCTTTATCCTTAACTTAAAATACATGAATTCGGTTTTCTTTGAACAAAACTCTATCAGCCTACAGTTGTTACAAACTGAATAGTATGTTCTTTTGAAACCTTAAGGACAACATGTTTTCTATTAATAGGTGGTATTTATTAGAAAGTCTAAGCTATATCACTAAAATAGTTGGAGGTAACAGTATGGACTAATATGATGTTAATAATTCACACCATTTACTAAGAGTTACATAAACACTCTCATCTTTCAGATCTTCCATATGAGCTTTAATGATCATATTTGAATGTAATAAAACATACATTTTAAGATGAACTTGAAAATAATGTATAATGTAGTTGAATTAAAGGTTGTGGTTGAAGTATTTTGTAAAGGTACAAGTGCTGGTCTGTACCCTACAGGGATTGGTCTGTCTGCATTATTTTTTTTTTTGCTTTCAGCTTCCAGCACATATAATAACAGCTACAAAGTTAATTCCATTTAAAATCACAAAACTCACTTTAAAAATTAAAAACTTCAGATATTTTTGTTGTAAGTAGTGCTTTACTTCTTCAACATTTATTTATGAATTTATATTGAGCATCATCTATAAAATGTGCCATAGCTACAGTATAATACAGTAGCTATACCTATGGTATAGCTATAATACCATTTTGCTTTCAACTGCTTTCACATGACATGTTTGAGAGATTAAATTTAAATGAACTGATAATATCACTCTGTACAGTATGTACAATAGATAGTAGCCACTGAACAGAGCCTTTGTAAAACAAACTTCCTATTTTTTTCTTTCTCTTATAGCCTTGTATAATGGATCCAGGCCTTGTGAAATGGTAAGTACAATGAAAAGTATAATCTGTTTCATGATTGGAAGTTTATACTGTAAATGTAATCAGTGTCACCAACTATCAGTTTCTCATTAAAAAGTCAATAAATTATGTACTTCCCAGTCTAATTTTCTAATGCCAAGTAAAATAAAAAACATGCAGGTGTGTATGTCCATCTCTCTACTTCCTGACAAGAATTGTGGCATTTGTTCTCAGGAGCTCCAGACTGAATACTAAAGCTGTATCTGGCATTTTTCTGGTCTGAAAGAGAGACATCGATCTCACTTTAGAGGCACAGACATAAGGCTGGATGTGAGGGATGTAGGTGCTGCTAGAGAGAGATGATGCCTATTCTTCAAATTCTGCTCACTTCACACACCCGAGCAGTCGTGAGTGCACACTGGTACTCTCTGTAGGCCTGGACTGTAAAGTTCTGAGGAATTCTACATGCTGAAAATTTAGGCATGTGATGTTGGGATTTTGTATGAAATAACTGGAAATAATTGGAATGGTTATGTTTTAATTTTAAACTTTTAAATTTTAAGTAGAAGACTGTATTTTTCTGGCACATTTTTCTGTAATTTACTAATAGCTTCTTTCGCAAAAACACAAACTCACACACACACACACACACACACACACACCTTTTTGAAGTTCTCAGTGGGATAGGGTTACATTAACAATAAGTCCCCCTGTGGAATAGCTCATAACGCACCATAAAGGTTAAACATTTCTCTTTAAACACCGCCAAACACTATTTCGATAGTCTAAGACAATCAACAGTACTCTGGTCAAGGTTGCCAGGTCCTACCAATATACATACAGTAAATGACATGCAGATAGTCCCAAAGTTCAGGTATCAGAAAACCAAGATTACATGTTCTACCTAATTAAACGTTTTGCATGGAAAATAAGTTCAACGTGGTCCACATGTGTTTTGTTGCCTATTATGCCCACTATCCAACCTTGAACACTGAAAATGGTTCTGACCCACCCCCATCAACACACCATATCAACCTTGAATGAAAAAACAAAACAAAACATGAAAACAATACTTTTCACATGTAATATCCACGCACTAATGAGGAAAGCATTAGACATAATGTAGGTAAACCAAATAAGGAATGAACCAATGACTACAAACCTCTGAGGGCCAAAACACAATAGGAAAACTACAATAGTACATGGTGCCATGGATTAAGAATACAGAAGGTTGAGATCATGCCAGTGTTTGCTGTTTTGTTTGAACTGGCTAGGATCAAGATTTGCCTTTAGAAACACAGAAATGGAAATTACAAGTTACAGGTTTGAAACATAAAAACTGAACAATAAAATATATAAAACCTTTAAATACCAGATTTTTTAAAATGCAAATTAAGGCAGAAGTGAAGGCATCAAGGAAAGGTTAACATTCTCAGATTGGTATTGTTAGACCTACTATAATCTATAATCTTATGGATGATTCTGAATCTGTATTCTCATGCAGTGGATTTTACTTTCTTGGTTTGTGGCTCCTGATTATATTTTTATGGCCTGAAAATTAGTTTTGCTGTAACGAGAAGCCTTTTTTGATGTGTTCATTACAAGTGCAATTCACTTTATGGAACGTAGAAGGCACAAAAAATTTACAAACTGCTAGTTTAATATAACATCTGTGTTAAAGTACGTTTTTATTTTGATTGTTTGTTTGTTTGTTTTTTTGCTCGATTTCTGTTGCTATTACAAAGATGTATCTAAGTCTTAACAAGACAAAAATGAGAGGATTCTCTACAGCATTACTCTCATATCTCAAGTTATCCCATAAGCATACTAATTTAGTTATAAAGCCTGAAAGATCCCTATAAGAATAATAATACTCAGATGTTTCTAACATAGTGATGCTTAGGTATGTCAGCGCTGAGCTTTTTTCACACTGCTCCTTGGCTCCGTGTATCTGATTACAAATAACTACAGTGTTCCACTCAGTGTACTAATGACTGTAGTTATGAATTGTTCCAGATTTACCTGTCATTACAAAAGCTGTGACCCCTGATCACCTGGTACCAATGCAACAGATGTTTAGCAATAGTTAAGCTCACCAGGAGCAGACATGTTGTATCAGGATACCACATGGTCTCTCTGAAAGACTAGAGTCAAAAGATTGCACATTTATGGCTACAGCTAAGGATTGCAAATTTATGGCTACAGCTAATTGGCATCACGGTTATACACTTGCAAATTCATAACAATTCAGATAAATCAGGTTGTATGGATAGATGCATTAAGAATTAAGGTTAAGCTACAATTTTCCCTTCCATAGAACCTTATTATAAAAATTCATATTCTATTCAAGCATGTTTTCCCCTGATTAAAAAAAAAAACAAGAAATTTGTCTTAGCTGAATCAGGCCTCTGTGTGTGTCCTATCTACATCTCAAAACATATCGGTCTCAGTTTAGACAAAAAACTGTTGATACACAATTATTCTGATCACTCAGACAGAAGGTCACTTGTGAATTATGTATGTTTGTTTATTGAAAAGAAAAATGTGATTGTTTTTTTCTCATCTGTCTTATTGCATGGGTGAAACCACTAAACACAAAAGAAGATTAATCAAAATTATTATTGAAATAAAAAGCTCAGAAATTTATAGCCTTAACAAAAGGTGTTTACCTCAAAAGATGAAGGTGATCAAGGTATCATTACGAGCAAAATATCACTCGTTATATGGGGGCCTTACTGTATGTTTTTAGAGTATCAATATAGTTTGTATTTATAAGAGCTTCAGCTTCAGTTTCTTTACAAAAGTAAAGATTGGGCTTACGGAAAGTTTGTACAATTTTTTCTTATGATTTGAGCATGCTTATGCCAGCATATATCATATATCATATATCTTGCTTCAAATTCTTTTTAAATAAACTCTTTCACCCTTTTTCCAGTGATCACTGCCAAGGAGAATATTTGTAAATTTTTAATCATGTTTTTTTAGACATGAAGAAACAGTGTTCTGTTATTGTGTAATATTAAAATGAGTGTTCATTTTATATATATATATATATATGAAATATTTTCTCAGACCTCTCTCCGTCTACAGTCTCTCTCTCTCTCTCTCTCTCTGTATATATATCACTGCATGGTCTGTTAGTTGATATGACACCATAATCATTTGGGAATTAAACCCTTGCTAAACATCAAAATGGCACTCGCATACAAACTGCACTCATGTTAGTATCCTGGAGATTCTCAGGATCTGTTTATAAAAACAATCTCCAAAGGGAAAACAATGGCAATTAAAACAAACAAACAAACAAAAGATGGTCCATGTAAAATAAATGTGACTACTTACTGTAGTACTTTGTACATCTCAGGGCTATATGCCATTAAATGTCAATAATAATAATAATAATAATAATAATAATAAAGAAGAAGAAGAAGAAGAAATGATGATGATGATGATGATGATGATGATGATGATTTGCAAGGAAAGCGAAAACTTAAGAGACTGAGAGGTTTCTACTGACACTTAAATCACAATTCAGATTTCTTCTCAGAGATACATAGAGAGAGAGAGAAAGAAAGACAGAGAGAGAGAGCGCACGAGAGTGAGAGAGATCAAACCTGCAATCATTTCCCAGAGATGAAGGTTACAGTTTTAGTGATCATTATAGCACTGAAAGTGACAGCTAGCATTATCTGAGTGCAATCATGAGCCAGTATAAGAATACTACTTTGATAGCAGCATGATGTTTCAACATTTTCCTTTCAGTATTTTCTGTTTCTCATTCCTTGGTCCCTCATACTGGATGTGAATAAGTCCCCAAAGATCAACCATTCAATGCAGACATACCTCAACGAAATCACCCCAAATCAGGAAACTCAGAACTCTTTAACATTATCATTCAATTTCACTCATATGGGTGCAGAGCTCTTAAAATTCTTACCCATACTCATAATAAGCATCCCATAGCCAGAAGGAATCTCATGAACAAGAGATCAGGACTCAAAAGGCTGATTTATGATCAGTCTATTAGCATAACTATAGGCAAACCGAGGTGATCTAATATGCCAAAGGGCAAAACACAGCTAGGAAGCTGTATGTCCAGATCTGAATGAACAGGAGGCCTGATTCCCATATTGCAACAACATGAAAGAAAGCTGTTTCCTGTCCAGACACCAGTTTATTTCAGGACACACAGTGACACAGACACAAGGTTTTGTGTCAAATAACTTAATACAAAACCTATGTATGATCCACTGGTTTACACAATCACAATATGACACAATGTGATATATTTAGAGGAAAAAAAAATAATAATATTGTGCAAACTATACAACTCTTTTTCTGTTTCATTTTGCTCTTTTAAATATCACCTTGATAATCTTGTACACATGTAAAAATAAATAAGGTAATGTTTGTTGGAAATGCAAGGAAAAAATATATATTTTAAAATTAACAACCAGAGGGAGTATTGCATGTACATATTACAGAGAAAAATCTGGCGAAGACAGCTTAAAGCATCAATTATTTAAAGCTAGTAAGAAGACAGGTGATTTCTGAGCATAACACAGAAACAGAAAACTTGGGGGAGCCAAAAAAATGGATTTTATTTTTTGAATAGTTAAAGGTTCTTATTGTAATTTCAGATAAGAAAGAAAACACTTTCTCCAGTGCATTTTAAACGTTTTCTCAGAAATACAATTCAGAGAACCTCTCATATAATAATAATAATAATAATAATAATAATAATAATAATAATAATAGGAGGAAGAAGAAGAAGAAGATAAACTGTTTATCCTGGCAATCATCAATGTTAATCATCCTCCTACTCATTATCATTTCTTTTCATCTCTCTCTCTCTCTCTCTCTCTCTCTCTCTGTGTGTGTGTGTGTGTGTGTGTGTGTGTGTGTGTGTGTGTGTGTGT
>JAQMYJ010000006.1:21179085-21201064 GCA_030014305.1 Clarias laeviceps | reverse complement strand
CTCTCTCTCTCTCTCTCTCTCTCTCTCTCTCTCTGTGTGTGTGTGTGTGTGTGTGTGTGTGTGTTTAAGGTGCTGCCGCATCGGCCCACAATTCAGTTCCAGCTGTCAGCTCTCGTGTGAAACATGCTCGTTTAGATACTTATCCTAATTTACGTTTTTCAGGATGTTCTGCTTTACGACTCTACTCAAAGAAGCAGATTTCTGCAGTATTAATTTTATTATCTAAAATATGAGTGCTGGAGTTGTGGCACTTAAACACTGGATATTATGTACAATGACATTTGATATCCCCCCGCCCAAAGAAGACAGTAACTCGAAATGTACAGTGCAGAAAGACTGAGTGTGACAGATTTTCCTTTGTTTAATGTCTTTAAAATACACACATTAAACGATTAAAAATAGTATTAACTATTTTTACACATAGTTAATACAAACATTACTAATAATTATGTTATGCTATGTACAAACTGTGAATACTGTATGTATAAAGTGAACACTGCCGGTTTTCTACTTTTTTTGCACATCTAAATAATAAAATAAAACCCGAGTCACCTTTTAATTCGGAGCTCTTAATGGTAAGATCAATGGGAAGCAGTTGTAATGATCTAATTAATGATGTCGAAATGAAAAGCTCGCGCAGGGCGGAAGGGAAACTCTCCATCTGTTCAGCCCTGCAACCATTTTACACTCTTCTCATCCACACACTTTCCTCCTACACACTCACTTTTCAAAGGCAGACTATTTATTCTGTATAAACAAGCTATAGATATATATTTATTAGCCACATAAAATAGTTGAATAATGAAGAAGAAAATCAATAACATAGATTAGTTTAATGTACTCTAGGCTATTTACCAAGTATTGCTTAATACATTTCGAAGACGAACTTTGTGATAATAATAATAATAATAATAATAATAATAATAAATGTTGTATGTATATTGTAAACAAGAATGCATTCATATTTTATTAATGTAACACATTAGCTTTCACTACAGTCATTACGTTACAAACATTTAATCCTGATAGGTTTGCTATTTAATTTGACATGGTCACTAATATGCAATTAAACTTTAACTACACTGATTTGATGTAACGCTGTTGTGCTAATTTTACAGCCTGCCATGCGCTAAATACAGCGCAAAACATATCGAATCAGTGTTTGAAATGACATCTAAATATCCGCAATAAAATAAGAATGATAAAATAAAAGTAACAGAATGGGTTCCATTCAGGACTGCACGAGGTTAGTTCATTTATTTATTTATTTATTTATTTGTTTATAATTTCAGCAAAAGTATTTATTTCTGGTACACCTTCGCAAAAACGTGAATAAAAAAAATAATCTTTATATTCATGTTCAGAATCATGGTAAAGTCTTGACGCATCCTTCAATAGTCGGCCCATGACGTCACAAGTGATTACTATCGTTACTAGAGTACATGTTACTTTTTTACAGAGCAATTTAGTACGGTAGTACACGTGGTTTTGTCTGGATAGCATATATAAGGTCTGGGGTACCTTACTGGAGTACATCTTTCCCTCAAACTTTTCTCCATGTGCATCACGAGACTGACAAGAAACCACCTCATCTGGAGGGATGTGGAACATGCTGTATAGTCAGATGCTGTACCCATGTGGTGCTTAGAGAGCTCTTGTTTTTTTCCTGCTCTTTCTTTCAATCCCTCCGAGGAAAGCGGCTGAGAGGAAAAGAGGCAGCGCGCGACTGAAGATGGATCACTTGCTGTCAGTCTGCGAGGCCCTTATGAAATTAGTTCTCACGTTTTACATCACGCACATTACATTTTGCTTTTTTGCCCTGCCTTATTCATCTCCTTCCTGTTCAGTCATATTGATTCGGTTGAAATGATAGCAAAATGTGTTTTTTCCTGGTCAAATGGTAGGTCTTGTACGAAATCTCACAATCTGTACAAAACGAATAAACAAACACAAAAACAGCCTACACATTTTCGTTTATTATCTTTAACTTCTTGCTGCACAGAATAAAAACAATATGCATCTACTGGGAGCATGCACTGAGCGTATGCTAATATAAACAGTGCTTGAATAGGACACGGGCCGGTGTAATTGCCTAATAACGGGGTTAAACGGCACAGCGCGGGGTTCACGCGCCTCCCCGTGCAGGCTGACCGAAGTAAACAAAGCGGTGATTCACTCTATCTGTTTACAATCCGTTCGAGATTTTCTTCGCACAAAAACACCGACACTTCATTTTAGTACGGAAAGAGGAAAAAACGAGTAGAGCACAAGGGCAAGTGGGGAAAGACAGGAGAGGAGGAGGGGGTCTCAGAAAAAAAAAACTGTAGCTGTGGGGTAAGTGTGCAGCGGAGGGTGAAATTGCAGCCCGTAGTGCTACATATTGTAGCAGAAAACGCTTCCAAAAGCGGTGCGAGCAAGAAAAATCATCCCCTAACCTAACTAGGAGGCCTGCACCTCCACCCCTTTAGCCCTGAGAGATCTCTCTAAAAAACACCCGAGACCCGCATCTACTCCTCCATACTACTGTAGCTCTCTTAGTACACATTCTCAAGGTGCATTAAATCACTTGAAATAGCAAAATCATGCCGATGTCGTAGCCATTTGGTAGACAAATCAAATCACGAATTAACTCTGAAAGATCAGTTATGGTTTGATAGAAAAAAGAAATAGGTCTGTCTGCTTATTTTTGAGGAAAATATTGAACCGATAAATAATTTTAAAGAACAACGTTCCGGATGAACAAATAATATTAAACCATTTTATCCGCTACATCTCCAGGGTCAGAGACTTAGAATTTAATGTTTTTCAAATATAATTAAAATTCCAAAAACAAATATGAGAACAGCATATTACTTTATTTTGTCAAACATTCCAAAAACAACCGCATCTAAAATAACTCAATATCATACCAAATAGTAAGGATATACGCTAAATGAAAGCGTACCACTTGATGTCAACCCTATCAATAGCCTAATTTGTGGACCTCGGTGGAAGTTTTTCACCCCCCCTGAGCAGCATGAAAACTACAGAGCGCCATCTACAGCGGAAGTTGTGCGGCGATCCAGCGCCTATATGCCGCAAAGCAGCGCCAAGGAAAAATAGCTACCGCTGAAATCAGTAGACTAGCTGAATAGACTAAAATCTGAAGAACGATTAAAATAAATAAATATATAAAGAGTAATACATTATGGGGACAATTTATTTTAATCCTTTTCAATGAAGGAAAAGAAGAAGACGATGATAAAGAAGAAGAAGAATCACGTGACAAAATTCAATTAAAAGAAAAAGGACAAATTTTACACGCATCGACAGTACATTCTTCAGTAAAGGCTATATTTTATATAATCACCATAAATAACAACATAATGTGTTGTTGCTACCAAAATGAATAAATAAAAAATAAAAATAAAAAATAACTTAATTATAATGTAAAGTGTTCCTAAATTCGCACTAAACTCTTGCTGGAGCGGAGCTGAATGTTTATGGCGCATCTCCCGCCCCCTTTTTTGGAGTGACAGGCGGATGGCCCTCCTCATTTCAGCCGCTCGCTTTTTACGTTGGCGAATCACAAAGTGTTGGAATCTGCTGCCTTTGTCTGAGAAGTCATCCATATAAGCAAAGAGGGGATCTGCAGCTTTTAGACACCGACACTACCGTCCCGGGGCTTCACTCCCGGCCCACGCATCCCAGCCCACGCGCACCCCGCATCCACTAGTCCGTGGTGAAAAGCTGAGCGAAGGAAACCCGCGTATAGCTTTTCCGCATCTTGTTCTCTGTATCCGAACTAGCTGAGGCCACTCGGGATTTAGGACGCGACCAGGCTCGATGGGACCATCCGTGCTGTCTGCGGTTTCCTTGTTTCAAGCACGCTGAAAACGTCAGCTTGTGTAGGCATCATAAACATCCGCTTCGGTTTTGGTGATCGTTCTCAGTTTACCCAGCAAGCTTTGGTCATGCTTGACACCTGACATATCATCCGCGCTTTTGCTTGTTTGCTGAGCGGACAGTTTCTCAACAGGGAACTCCCCCCCTAAAGTTTTCAGGTCGGAAGCAGAGGAATCCACGCTCATCTTCTCCGCAAACACAAACACCTCTTTTTTTGCGCCCTCTTTCTCTTTTTTTTTATTGTTTTGATCTCCAGAAGGACAGCGAGACGGCGACTTCAGTTGATTACCTGTCTTTTCTTTGCTATCCAATGGATATTCACTGCAAAGCAGACCCCTTCTCCGCCATGCACCGTAAGTTTGATACGAACTAATAATGACATTTTGTTCATAAATATATAAAATATACCAATGTCTTAATTCTACACATCATAAAATATTCGCCATCAAAATTAAACTGACGTGAAACTGAACCATTTATTTGTTAATAACAATAACAGCAATAATAATAATAATAATAATAATAATAATAATTACCAATACAATATTAAATTATCTACCAATACAATATTAATAATTCAAATAATTCAAGCTATTTTCTAAACGATTGTTTGATTTTTTTTTAAATATCCAGTGCTCATGTCATTCTACTGTTTTCTAAATAATTCACTTAAAAATATGCATTGACTTTCATTTAGCATTTAAGAAGCCATAAAAGCATATAATATAAACAAATTAGAAAATATGATTGTTATTTCCACGGAAACAAACTGTTCAGCTCTTTCAACAAAGTGATCTGCGGCTGCCGCATATCATTCAACATTATTAATTTAAAGATAATGAAGACATTCTTTTTAGAGATGTGTAACAGGAGGAACTCTTAATTATTTATAATAACGGAGTAAAGAATATGAATAAGCAGGTAATGTAATAGCCCAGGGAAGAAGAACAAGCGCGACTACTTCGACCACAAAGAAGAAAACAACGTGAAAATGGATGAAATTCAATAAGAATCAAGTAATAATAAAACAAACAGCATGTACCTTGTACCTCTAAGTGTAAAAAAGGGTACGCAAAACTGTAAAATGTAAACCATATACATTAATCAGTATTTTGCTGCAATTGTAGCATAATAAACTGCAGCATAATAATAATAATAAATAATAATAATAATAATAATTGCTGTTGTTGTTTATTTTAAACATCTTTTTAATTACATAAATTACGCATGTTTTATTGTTACAATGCGTTCACAAATACACACATGATATACTTGTTCCAAACTGACTGCACTTAAAATTGTATAATAAAAATGTATTTTAAATAAAATAAAATAAAGCAGATTGATGTAAAGCACTGCATTTCACAATAACGGCAATCATGAAGCTACTTCTGTAAGCTACTTCTGTTTTTTAATTAAATAACTTGAAATTAAAGAATGAATAATGAATATATAGTTTGGTTTACTTCCGTTATTAAAATACTTTAATATCCCCTTTGCAAACCACAGGGGAAATCTGATATATGAATTTTTTTTTTCGTTTTGTGCGTGCGTGGCAGGGCATGGCGGAGTGAACCAGCTGGGCGGCGTGTTCGTGAACGGCAGGCCGCTACCGGACGTCGTGCGGCAGAGAATCGTGGAGCTCGCGCATCAGGGAGTGAGACCGTGCGACATATCGCGACAATTGAGGGTCAGTCACGGATGCGTGAGCAAGATACTCGGCAGGTGAGAGGAGAGGGTGTGTGTGGTGTGCGCGTGTGTGTATATATGTGTGTGGAGGGTGTGTTGAGAGAGATTCTGCTCTACTTACATTCATTAAAATAAAGTACATTTTGGGGTTTTCCACCTTGTGCATGGTTGCGAGCAAAGTAGCTGGACTGATATTTAATACTACAAACTTACTTGCAGACACTTTCTGCTCCACTTTGAGAGCAGAAACATCTCGTACATAATTATATAATATATTCTGTATATATATATATTTATATAAAACAGACGGCATTCGTAACCCACATTCAGTTCCTATTACAGCTAGATTTATTTCTAGGTAATTTATTTTTGAATGATAAAAAAATGGATTATAATAACGCATTTATCCATTTAGCCTAGATGCCTACATTTTATTAAGAAAATAATACAAATATATTAATTTTAATACATTTGTATTTTTTAAACAGTGTTATATTTGTCTTTAGGTGTAGTTTTATTTTAAGCTATTTTCTAATAAATAGTAATCTAATAAATGCCTAATAAGAGGCCAACACGTTTAAATAATAATGCTATTTCTAATTGTGTTAATTAAAATATGCATTAGCCGTATATGTTGATGGCTGAGTTTGCACATGTGATAAATTTATGTTGTGGCCTATATTATACTACTGTGTACTGAATTGCTGTAGGTCTGCATGTACCATTATTCCTTCTGGGTGCTGCAGGTACTATGAGACTGGCAGTATAAAGCCCGGAGTGATCGGGGGCTCCAAGCCGAAGGTGGCCACTCCTAAAGTTGTGGATAAAATAGCGGACTATAAGAGACACAATCCCACCATGTTCGCGTGGGAGATCCGGGACCGACTGCTGGCGGAGGGTATCTGCGACAACGACACCGTGCCCAGCGTCTCCTCCATCAACAGGTCAGCAGCACGCACATTCATTATTAAAGATCAAGAAAGAGGGCAGACTGGCGGATTATGGCAGGGCGCAAACCCAGCAAAGTAGCGCCAAATATGGTTTAGATGACGCACAACATTTTTTGATAGTTGTTCTAAAATAAATAAAAAACTTTAAAGCTAGGTGAAGGTAATGCTAGAAGGACATTGTGGCACTACGATTGTAAATGTGTATTTCCACATAGTGAAAAAAAACACTGCAGTATCTTTTTTTAAAAACAATTTTGATTTAATAATTTTAATTTCTTTAGTTAAAAGACGACACGCATTGGACAGAGAAAATTCCATGACTGATCTTCAATGACTGATTACTTTTTCTAGAGTGACACCAGTTTGTGATGAACGGCAGGTTGTTTCAGCAGGCAGGCCAGATACATTTGGCGTTTAAAATGCAACGAAGCTGCTTTATTTTAGTGGTTTAGTGAAGGTGTGTCATTTCTTGAGACAAGGGGAGCAGAATTTTATAACTGCTCAATTTTCGGCATATTCCTACACAGTTTAGTTTCAGCTGATGGACTGGCTCATTACGATTTTTTGACAGTGAAATTCTGTGTGTACTGGTTACACTTGGTCGGTTTTCGTATCTATATTTATCTCAAGAGAGAACACCAAGTCCCTTTAGTTCCACCTTGGTATGCAATTCGTGCTAAATCTTGGATTGTGACACAAGCTGCACACTATCATATTAAATAGCATGTCAGACTAATATGGCACCAGTTTTAACGTGTTACTCAGGATGCTTCCACAGCGCCACCATCACTAAGCATATTTAAAAAGCGATCACAAAGTAAATGCTAGGAATACTGACGCGAGATTTACGCGACTGAGATTTAGTTCGATTTTTATAAGAAACAGAAATACAGCGCCCAGAATAAGCATGGCAACTGATATATAAGCGAATTAACAAAATTATATTCAAGGAAAATAATATTTGGTGACAAGTAAATGATGAAAAAGACGAAAATTAATAAATAAATGAATATATGAATGAATGAATGAATGAACAGAAGCAAAACAATTCAAAGCAAATTAAAGCAAATCAAAGAAAAATTCTCCACACCGTTTTGTAGGCAATCTAAAGAAGAGTGGAAGATTATGTGTGTAGCTTTACACAATATGTTCAACCAAGCAATAAATAATCAAATCTGGAATTAGGCTCCATTGCAGAAGTTGGATGTAAAAATGAGACGGTTGTTATTGATAAAGAGCAAAAGTAGACTGGAGTAAAAGTGGCAGGAGAGGAAAAGAAAGGCCTGTGAGCTTTGGTTAAGAGTCACTCTTCCATAAAACCAGCCTAGGCATTATATTTTAATGAGCCTGAATGCGAAAGAATAGACACGCCTCAGACAAGAAAAGGGGGAAAAATCATTTCATGCCTTGTGATTGCTTAAAAAAAGCTTTTGACACAAATGGATGAGAAATTATAAATGTACCCTGCGTAAATACAATTAAATACACTTCTTAAGGCTTTTCTGAATTAAAATCAATCTGTGCTGGCTATTTAGAAATGGATACTTATGAGTCTTTACTTATGAGTAAAATTAATACATGAAAGTAAGACTTGTGGTAAATTTATGAAAAGATAATTATGAAAATATTAAAGATAACACCAAGAGTGGAAAAACCTCTGCCTGACACCACCAATAAATCTAAAGACCACAAAAAAATTACGTGACGTAGTACACAGGATTATTTTTAAAACACTGTTATACAGAACACATTAATTATACATTAACAATCTCTATAAAATAGTTGTTTTTGTACTTTGTATTGTAAGATTGTCTATATGTGAGAATATGCATGCATGTGAAACATTTAGCTTGGGGCTGTTGACAATGAGAGGATGGTTCAGCTTTAAACACCTTTCTTTGGCATGCATTATTAACTTTCACAGAGTTTCTGTTGCACTGAGGTTTCTGCTCTTCTAGTCACTCACAACACTGACCACAAGATATCAAAACAGCCCTCAATGGCACTCAATATTATTGATTCCCGTGTAAGGCAATTTTAATATTTCTTCAGGGAATGTTCAGCTATGGGAATGCCATTAATTAATTCCCTCAAATTACTTGTTCAATAAGAAGCTGAATAAAGTGTACAGATTTATGGAGACCACACTATTGATGGGGTCAAATTATTGTTATGGAGAGAGAGAGAGAGAGAGAGAGAGAGAGAGAGAGAGAGAGAGAGAGCACAAGAAACAATAAATAATCATTGATATGTGATCACTGGTAAAGCTAAATCAGTTTCTTTAAAGCTGTGGCCTCAGGGCAGGAGTGTCTGAGGTGACAGAAATGCATAATATCATGATATCAATAGCAGCACTGTCATTTTAATGGATACATTTCTGACTTTTAAACAGTACAACTACAAGTCAAATGTTACAGTGACCAAACATTTTTTTTATTCAAAAGTAATTTTTAGAAGTCAAAATACCTATAGATGACAAAGTTATACTAAACCTCATAAATCCTTACCAGTACAATATATGAAGTATGTTTATGTAGCAAATAAAAACCAATAAAAAAAAGTCTGAATGTAAACTAATTATGCAATTATCCTTGTATAGCCAGCAAAGGGAAAAATATTTTTCCATACTGAGTTTCTAAGCCATATTTTACATATTTGAGCTAAAACCTACACAGTGGCACTTATGGTAAATTAAACTCAAGTTAAAAAATGAATGTGACAGCCTCCTCAATTCCTAAAATGCCTATCAGATTAAAGAAATCAGATGTTGGCGTAAGCTGATGCAAAGGCACTAAGCAACTATTGCCTTCCTGTCACATGTAATTTATAGCCTTCTATTTGCATCTGTTTGCCCATGTGGCTAATCCCAAACTTTTTATTTCTGTGTTTGGATCAATAAAACCTCATCCATACCAGCTCTGGGGTTTTCTCCAGGAAGACATACAGAGAGAAAAAAAAAAAGGGGGGGGGGAGGCAGAAATGAGTGTATATAAGTGTTTCAAAGAGAGAGAGAGAGAGAGAGAGAGAGAGAGAAAAGATCAGTACATGCCAAGTCACAGTGGTGAAGTTGATCATTAAGGACAATTGATGTGATCCAATGCTTTGTTTGCAGTTGCAAAAGTGCAGCTGAGCATTTCTATACTTTCTAATTTGGTTAAAAAATAGACACATCATTAGTCCTGGAGAACTATAAGCACCTGCTTTTTCTCTCTCTTGATTAACTATATCCAACTGCTTTAAGCTACAGTATAATAATAATTCCAGTAATAATCCATAAAAAAAAAACGATGGAGCTAAATGATTGTAATTATGCATTATTTTATTATTTTATGTATCTGTGATTATGTATCTGTGAAGTATTTTTTAATCAGACAGCTTCAGACTGTTTAAATTAATGTGATCAAGAAGATTAAAATCCTTCCAATATCCAGAATCAACGAATATTAATGGTTACATATTTACTTATAAAGACATTGTCATGTTAGGTATTGTTAGTCATATCGCTGCAATTATTTATAGCTTTAGTAAATATTTGACCTTGGCTAATTGGCAAAGTTCGTTCATTTTCAAGTAATTCCATAAAAAAAATCTACTTTTGTACTTTAAAGAAGGCATTGTTCTTTCCAAGGTTTTCTTTTACTTTATTTGTAAGAGTAGCTTGCTTTGAGACAAAAACCTCCCAAGAATAAGCTTTGCTGTATTATTTTGTTTCTTGTAAAGAATTTTTCAACTGCACTTTCTGATTCAATCTCATATAAAGACCTCTTTCAGTGTAATAAAAAACATGCAGTTATAGCTTCTACAGGCACTGAAGCTTTGTGACCTGTATCATTTTCATTTTACAGGATTATCCGCACTAAAGTTCAACAACAGTACCACCCCTCTCCTGATGGAACATCTCTCTCAACACCAGGACATACTATAGGTGAGATCATCCTACTTCATCATTGGCATATGTGATTTTATTAATGCTTACTACTAAATTTAAAGCAGTTTATAACTTTACAAGGGTGATTTTAGACTGGCAATAACATAATCAGTTGGCTTTTAGAAATATAGGGAGTGATAAGTTTTGGTCCTGTGGGTCCCTTGACATAGACATAGAGGTCTATATAATTGGCAATTTGTTTATGAATATCCATAAATTGTCCATAAGGAGTTCTCATGCATCATGGTTCGCAGCTTATGGCTTTTCTCCTCTGTCCCTTTATAGTCCCTAGCACAGCTTCCCCTCCAGTATCGAGCGGATCCAGTGATCCTGTGGGCTCATACTCTATCAATGGTATTCTGGGCATCCCTCGCTCCAATGGAGAGAAGAGAAAAAGAGATGATGGTAAGCACATGGGTTTTCTTTTGTTTCATACTTTCCTGCTGGATGAAGAGATGGGGATCTTTCTATTACTGATGTTTTTCCTTTCTGAGAAATTTAGAAAACCTCAGAACTTTTTGGTTACTATTTGTACAAAATTTGCTGCACTGCCTAAAGAAGCAGTCATGCTGGATATTTCAGTGGGAGCACATATTATAGCAAAAACAAATGTTTTCTTTTTAATTTCTCTTTTCTTTTTCTTTCTTCTTTTTTACAAGAAACATTTAAAACAGCTCAGTAGTCTTAATATAATTAGCAGTTCTCCGATTTTACATATTTTTATAGGATCCAAGCTTTATGTATTGGTTTAGGATTTTTTGAAAGCCTTTGAATTTTGCTGCAAAACATTAATCTAGATAAACGACTGCTAAATTAACTATATTTACATGAAACACGTTTCTGTCTCACATCTTTTTCTTAATCTTTTTCAAATGAATTGATTTATTTTGCATGACAAATTGAATTGCTAAAGTCAGAACTGAAGGTTAACCTTTGCCCTTTAAGGAGTAGCATTAAATATTATGGATTTTTGTTGTTTGTAGGTTTAAATCTTGAAGCAGGTGTATCTTTGGCTTGAACATTATTTCAAATTTTTAAGATTTATTAAATTGTTTTTAATAATAAAGCACATAACCTTTGTCTGTCTACACTCTGGCTATGCCCTTGTTGGTCTTGAAGTTTGAGGAAGACAGATTATGATATGAGTTTTGGGTGTGAGGTCATGATCTTGGCTAATGTTCGATCCACTGTACTCTGCTGTGATTAAAAGCTCTTCAGTAATTGCATGTCAGACCAACTCAATGAAGACAAGAGTAGTCTATCTAAAGAATTCATTCAGCACAAGGACCCCAAATTATATTCTGCATATTAAAACAGCACACATGCACACGTAGTGTTATTTTTAATGAATGAATGAATGAATGAATTAATTAATTAAAAAAATTATTCATTTATTTATTGTAAGGGAGTGGTATTTAAGGGCTAACCACAAAAGATGGATGTAGATACGTCTTTAACTATGAAGAATCAAGAGCATGTTTACACTCTGTCAATACTGCATGTCAGGTTCACACACCCGTATCAGGTCATGATAAAACTAATGGCCAATATGAGCAAAAAACAAACATTTTACTGCATGATTTCACCATTTATGCAAGGTTTCAGTGGTGTAGTGCAGTCTGATGTTCCTGTGTGCAGGGGTTAATAGCTTACAGTATGTAGCCCATAACTGCTAAATCACCTCAAAGAAGAGTACAGCGCTCAGTGTGAAGCTGATACATACGACAGATGCATTTAGCGGGCGTAGGGTACAGAGATCTGGGAAAGAGGTCATTCGCCTGCTTAGAGTATCAGTCACTATGGGCTTCTTCCATTTGTTCTGTCTCAGTTGGGCACGGCAAGCGGCAAGGGCACAGCGCCACATTATATCTGAACCACAGAAATGATGGGAGCTCGGAGTCTAGAGATATGTGTGTGTTCGTGTGCGTGTGTGTGTGCGTGTGTGTCCCACATGCTAGAAGATGACTGACTGTTTCAGGGGTTTTCCTCCTTCTGAAATGACCCTCCTGATGGGAGCCTATTTTCTTGATTTAAGTATTGGCGCTGAGGAAATGGGGGGAAAGAGTAATGGGAGGATAGAGAAGAGAAAGTATGAGTTCTGGGGGGTGGGGTTTATATTCTATAGTCTATATTCTATACTTCTAGACAAGGATGGATATGAATTACAATTAGATTAACAAACGGACACAACTGTATGAGAAAGAGAAGGCGTATTTTTTAAAGACTTATTTACAATATAGTATAAAAATATAGATAAAATAAGGGAATACAAGACATGACAGTATTCAACTTCCAACTCAAAGCCTGCGAAATTTATTTTTTTGTTGAATCTTTTCCATGGGTTCATAGATCAACATTATGTATCTAATATGTTTGCACACACATACACATTTAGTGTTGAGTCAGAGTTCTCCCAGCATATTTCATAACAAGAGCACATCAGCAGTAGTGTGTGTGTGTGTGTGTGTGTGTGTGTGAGAGAGAGAGAGAGAGAGAGAGAGCATTTACAAATAAGGGAGATGGGAGAAGAAGAAAAAAAAACACTGAGCTGTGCTCAGAGAAAACCCTGCTGGAGGTTAAGAGTCGCGGTGTCAGCTACAACATAATAGATGGTGTTAGTGGTGGCGTCAGTTTGTTTTTAGCCTGCTTTGTGGCATAGTGCCAAGCTGAGGCATCAGCTGTTGCTGTCCTTACAGTAGGGCTGAATTCAGCAGCAGGCTCCGAGTCCAGCTCCTCTAACCCACGTAGTGATGAGATAATGCAGCATGACACGTGTTTATGTACACCGCAGCTCTGCCTGGGATGGCCACAGGGACACAGGTGTCAGTGTCGGCTATTAATCTGCCACTGCCACTGGATTACTGCAAATTAAAAGCAGTGGGATGGAGTGAGAGAGAGAGTGATAGAGAGAGAGAGATTTTCTGTGTCTTCACTCCTGTGAATGTCCGAACAGCGAGATGGAAGTGACATTTAAGGGAATTTGCAATTCTACTGAGAAAAGTAATTACCTCACAAATTAACATCTAACATCCATACTGCTCCCCCAACCCCTCCACTAGTACCTCATATCACAGAAATTACTGTACTGCTGCCTCATACGCTCAGGCTATTAAGGAGATGAAAGATCATACCAGTCACCCTTACACACAGCCCAGCATGGGTTCACACACTCTGATAAAGTGCTATGCAACTCTGCTCCTTTTTAGATATGCTATAGTTCGGCTTCATATCTGACAAATAAACATGTCTCAGGGGCTCAATCACACTGCTTTATCAGAAGCATGATGGCTCTGCCAATCCAGTATGAAGAGGTTTACTATAACATGCATAAAAGCAGAATAGGATTCACTGTTTTGTTGCTAGAGTATGATTTAACATGGTTTTGATCTTACATTTGTATAGACATTTTAAAAACAGACCCACACACACACACACACATTTTTACACACAGTCTGGGTTAATGAAGTAATACTCTTTTATAGGTGTGTAATATAAGATCAAATAGTGTGTTGCAACGATGCTCATTATTGTTAACATTCTTTATGCTAAATTATAAAAATATAAAATGTAATTCATGCATATTTGTAAGAAAACTGTATAAATAGGGTTAGGAACACTAAAACCCTTTCATACAACTAGATAAACAAAAAAATGACTAAAACAGGAAATGAAGTGGAATGAATGTTAACAGGTATTCAGATATTTGTGTTTATTTATTTATTCATATACAGTATATAAATGTGTATATTAGTTAGCAACTTAAACAGACTGGCTTCTGTGATTACAGTGTATGGAAAAAGACAAAAGAATGTTGTGAAGCTAAAAACACTTAGAAGCTACTATAAGGCAATCATGGTACCACATCAATCTAGACCACATTTTTTAGGACTGTGGGAGGAAACCACAGTGCCCAAAGGAAGCCCACCAATAACAGAGAACATTCAAACACTGTAGTTCATACATTATTTGTATATTTGTTGTTTACAAATGGATCCATAATGCTAAAATGATAGCTATTAGCATACAGATCATAGTCTCCTTACAAAAACTACAGCAATAAATAAATAAATAAAATGTGGACATCTTATATGTTTTGGCTTAATTGTGGTAAGGAGAACATTGTGCACATTTTATTTATCCTTTGAAGATAAATTTGAACCATGTATTTAAGTATATATGCCACTGAGTCATCTCCGTCCATCTACTTCTGCCGCATTTTCCTTATTGCAAACATTTCATCCTTATCTAGTATCATCTCTTGTCCTCTTTTCCTTTCTCTTTCTCGGTCTTTCTCTCACTGAGAGGTCATGCCCCGTGGGTGTTGTGCATCCCGCGGTGTTTCAGAGCCGCTCCTGTGCTCTGATAGAGTGGCCTCCCTCGTTACCTCAGCTCTAATACTGGCTCACGTCAAAACGAATCCAGTGCTCACACTCGCAGATCAATACTCCAGCAGCAAGCCAGACGTGAATGCGACTCAGGGCTGGAGGCTCAAAGCGCACAGCCAATCTGGCTCCAGGTGAAGGCTATTACATAAGCACTGATGGGGGGAAAAATGCAGACTCCATCTCTGACAAGCCAAGGTGTTCTGTTGTCTTGATCACTGCTTCATCAGTTGCTCGATTACCCTCTACATCCAGGATGAAGATGTTTAGTGTACAAAAAACACAGCAATTTATTCTTATGAAATATTATGTAAGTGATACAATTCCACAGTTTTCTACCTGAGATATAAAAGCACCACACTTTATTTAGTTATTCATTTTAAGACAGTTATTCGGCAGCTAGAGTGAATCTATTACAACAGTTAGTACAGAGGGCTCCTTTTCCATCTTCCAGCACATTTTTATAGTGTTGGATTTGCAAAGAGACGCTCTGCTGACGATGACATTTGATAGCTGCAGTCAAAATGCCAAAGCCACATTAGCCCATGCAGTAATTGGCTTGTGTGTGTTTGTGTGTGTTTGTATGTGCATGTGTGGGTTTGTGTGTGGGAAGTTTATGTCACTAGTGTGCATGACAAATGCACTTGTATTGATCAGGTTTGTGGTCCTGGCCCAGTAATGGAGGGTAATTAATGACTCCATTTGCCCCAGCGCACACTAGAGGAAACGATCTCCCTGCCATTAGGACCCACTAGAGCTGCAAAAAAAGCCAGATCAGAAATAGTTGTGGAGAAAAGAAAGCATATGGCTAGGGGAAAAAAAAGATAACTTCACATAAATTAAGAGCTCATCATTTAAAATTTCTTTAAGTCACTTTGATTTCTAAGTCTTCTTGGTGCAATCTGCCAGCCAGTCGATTTATCCTAATTTGATGACCACACATCCATGCTTGCGCACCAGGTGAATGATGGGCGAGGTGCTCATGCCCGGGGTTATGTGGTGGGAAGAAGGTCACGGAGAGGAGCACAGAGGCAATAACGTGCTGAAATGGAACCAGCAGACAGACATGATTGATCAATTGAATTCAGCAGCGGAGAAAAGCTCTGGATTAAGCCTGGCGTTATAGGCGTGATGAGTCAGGCCATGATGTTCATCTCAGCTTCATTTCAAGCTTTGTCCTCTTCCCCCCACTCTCACACTCACTCAGCCTTCAATCTCTCTCTCTTACTGCCTCACTCACCATTGTAGACTCTCTCTCTCGTTTTCTTTCTCTCTCACATGCTATCTTTCTCTCTTTCACAGCTGGACAATCGATAGTGCTTGTGCATATCATACATTATCAGGCTCATGAGCCAAGGAGACAACATAATCTCTGGCAAATTTAGACTGGCAGCTCCATAGGAAAGCGAAAAACCATGCCTATGTGTGTGTGTGTGTGTGTGTGTGTGTGTGTGTGTTCAGTTGAGTCAAGGCAGATAAAAACACAATTGTCATGAGGAAGGCAACAAAAGCAGACAGCCCTCTCCTCTAAGTGAATGGCTAATCAGGTCAGCAGGTTACGGAAAGGAATTGCTGCGTTTGCAAATTGTTGTTTAACCAGTGTGGAGATTGAATAATCACTTTATACCTGGACAATAGTTTTATTTGATCTTTGTCAGCGTCATGACATGATGATGAGAGAATTAATAAATAAAATCCATAAAGCTCACTGCATGAGCTGGGATTACATTTACAAATTCATACATTTTAATTCCTCATTTAAAAGTACAGGCAGTCTTATACACTACCTTAGGGCGCTTTGGTTAAAGATAACTTTGTTGGCATTTTTTTACAACTCAGCTTTTATATCTACAACTCAAATAATTTACTTTCATCCAACTTACCAGTATTAGTAGTTTTTTTTCTCTTTCTTGCTCTGTCTGCACTTCAAGGAAATGTGAGCCAACTTATCTATCATTTTCAACAAATCCAAATGTATTCTGGAAATTTTCAAATCGTACAGACAGATGTTGCTTTTTGCTTTGGGAAATGTTTTCTGCCCACTGCTTTATGCCATGTTTTGTCGTCTTTGCTTATCCATCCAGAGAATGTTTAATTACTTCAAGCAATCTTGAAACTTTTTGTGCAAAACATTGTCGTTTCTACTGTATGGGTCACATCACGTTACTTCATCACAATAGTCTGCACTGGGAGCTTGTTAAAGAGAAAAAGAAAACAACGTCAATTTAAAAAGAGGGTAAACCCGGTACTAATTACATAATTTCAGCTATAGTCATAAAAAAAATAAAAAATTCAACATGCCACAAATTATAATTTTAGGTAATAACAATTAGATTCATTATCAAACAGGTTGGTTGTAGTACAAAATCATCAAAAGCTTATATTGATGCATTATCCTGTAAGTTGTTCTCAATATTTTTTGCTTTTATTTTATTTACATTCACCGTAGATGGTTCTGAGGGTTCAGGGCAGAACAGTGACTCCCAGGGCAGTGTCGAAAGCCTGAGGAAACATCTACGTGCTGATGCCTTTACACAACAACAGCTGGAGGCCTTGGATCGAGTGTTTGAGCGACCGGCCTACCCTGACGTCTTCTCCAGCTCAGAGCACATCAAACCAGAACAGGTGAGCATTTTCATCCCATCTTTATCTATCTTCATATATTGATACAAGGACCAAAAGAGTGGAGCTAGTTTGCTAAGTTTTTAGATGTTTCCCCATACACATTATGAAGCATTTTGTCTTTAATAAGCCTGTGATCAGGCTTAGAATGCTTCTGTTGTACATTCACTTCATCTGTGTTCATCAACAGCAATTTATCATCTTTCTAAAGGGTTGAACTTATGATGAAAAAAGAAGAAAAAACTTATGATGAAAAAAAAAGAAAAAAAAACTGCTTTGTTTTTGTGCTTTGTAATATTTTTAAGAATGTCTGAGGAAGTATGCATTTATTCATTTATCCATGATTCACTCAAGCACATGAAGACATTTTTAATACATCTGCATAAATGGAACTATTTAATAAAAACAAACTAGTAGCTAATTATCTGCTCATTCATTTGTAGTTTCTTTACAAAATCAATCTTGTGTTGCTATTAAAGCAGTGACACTTAATGTTGGATTTTTACCATAGTGCTCACTGTACAGTGTCAGGTTTATTGAAATGGATAACCTTTATTTACTTTCAGTAGACTATTAAAAATAAGTGACTATTAATTTTCCCTTGAAAGCAGAAGTCTGAGCCATAAGGGGAACGACCTAATTGAGTTCATTTTAATTTGGGGGTGATCGTGTGGCATTACTTCAGCGATTAATCAGGCCGACAGCACTCACCTCCAGAAGAAGGCCTAATTTGCAGCTAATTACAAAACTGATTTTTACTGCAAGATCAATACCAAAACGAATTGGAAATGACTTGCTATCACAAAGACAGTCAAAGAGGGTGTTAAATATGTGGGGGTGGGACAGAAGGAAAGCAGTGAGGGGAGTGAAAAAGGAAAATATGGCCAGATAATGTTCCAGAAAAATCAGCTTTAATTTGTGGCAGTATTAATCAGAGTATTTTCTTATTTGTAGCTCCCCCACAGCACAGGCCTCATTATGCTCTCTCTCTGTCTCTCTCTGTCTCTCTCTCTCTCTCTCTCTCTCTCTCTCTGTCTCTCCCTCTTCCTCTCTCTCTCTCTCTCTCTCTCTGGTGTATGTAAATGTAAGGTTATTAGTTAGGTGTCTGAGTGCTGTTGAGGGCATTAAAAAGCCATTTTGGAGTTTCTAAGCCCAATGGCCTCTTCCCTCCCACACTTCTGCCGGCCATGTGCTCATCCTTTTCACATCTTTCTCTTCCCCACGACCATGGCATCTGCATGAGAATACCGCTGTTCCGCACAGGGGCCTCTTAGGAAAAGAGAGAAACATCGGCTGGAGCCACGACGAACAGTTGTAGCAGACAATTAGAGTTTATCTGTGATAGAGACAGACATGGCTGGGGTCAGGGGCCTCCCCTGTGACACACACACACGCACACGCACACGCACGCACACAAACACACACGCACACACACACACACACACACACATACACACACACACAGATCTGGGCAAACATTATCAATGTGCAGACGCCGGAAGTCTCGTTTTATTAAATAACAAAAAAAGGGGAGAGGGGGGTTGTCACACATCTGTTGATACGGTCTGAAGGGTTTGTTTGGTAAAAAGGAAGCCATTTTCAGATAGAGAGCATCCATGAAATGATAAGCAAAGAAGAAGATAAGCAAATACATGCAGTTTTATGACCCCAAAGACCAAGGACGGGGTTTAACATGGGTACTTGAACAGAACTCATCAATTTGTGTTGTGTAGATTATTCCATCTGCAAATATTATCTTAAGCAGTAAATTTAAAAAGTAAAGAAAACGGAGATTAGAAAAAGGGTTTTCCTCAATTCCTCATCTTTTAAGCTACATACAAAGAGGGACCTATGATATTGTCTTATTTGCTGTTTATTTATTTGGTGGAGGTTTTCATTTAAAGCTGCTTATAGAGACAGGATGCAAAAGTCAGGGATCAGGATTTGCCTAAATGACTTTAAGACAGTATTTGGATTTTAACAGTCAACTTTTCAGGTATAAGTTTTCTAAGTCTTAACACATAACCATACAAGAAACAAAGAAAAAATATTATTATTATTATTATTATTATTATTATTATTATTTCCATGTGCTTGCAGACTAGTGAGTATGCCCTTCCCGCACTGAATCCAGGACTGGATGAGGTGAAACCCAGCTTGTCGTCCAGCAGTTCTTCAGACCTGGGTGCCAGCGTGTCCCAAAGCTACCCTGTAGGTAAGATCAACTGGCATTAATTGGCACAGTAATATTTTTTAAATTTTTACTTTTATTGAATTTTTACTTTTTTAAGCTTTTACTATGCATCATGTGCTTGGTTTTGTCTGTCAACAAGGGGATGAAATACTGTGAAGTTGTGGTTATTTGCTATTGGAGCTCATTTGTGTTCATATAGATTGAACCAGACAAAACAATAGTATGTAGTATGTACTTCATTGAGTAAATGAATCTTGTGTGTTGACAGGAGGATAATATTCAGATTGAACTAATACATTTTACGTATTAAATGTTATCTTCCTGGACAGATTTCAAGATCTTTTTTAATTATCATTGTTCTTTAGTCAATTCATAAAGCTACACATAAAATGAGAGTGTATATTTGAGTTGTGTTTGAGCATATGTGTATTTGTGTCCTCTACGCTAACTACTAATACCATGAGGATATGTGTAGGATGTAATAATCAGGTGTACGGTTTGTGCCCGAGTTAATGGTAGTGCTATGCTTTACACTCGAGTGATAAACAGATGAGGGAAACTCAAGCCCCCATTTAGAGGTGGCTGAATGATCTCTCGCATTTAGGCCCAAATCCAATTTCCAAATGAATAGTTCCTTTACAAGGGGAATGGAGCACAGATTATACTCATCCTCAAAATGTTTTCCAGCACCAATTAAAATGGCCACAGTTATTGATCATGTTGATTTTAGGCAGGAGGTAATTTGCATAATCTATTAAAAATAAATTATTCATGATGCACTGGGTGCCAAAAGAGACGGGGATTGTTGGCGAAGTGTGAATACTTTTCAGATAGAGATCTTTTGTGTCCTTTGCTCATCGAATAAAAAATTAGCTTTACCTGCATTAACAAATAAGTGAGATTTACATTTAATTTTGATTAGCATTAAAATTCAGAGAAATTGTATTATTTATTATTTTGAAGTAAATACAGTATTGCAATAAGATCCTGACCTCAAATGATTGTACGTATATGTACATTGTATACAGTATATCAATGAGGCAAATATTTTTTAATTCAAATTAGGAGAGCACTTTTAAATACTTTGTACTCTGGTTCAGTGTGAAAAAGCTACAGGATGAGAAAATTATAACAGGTCTGATGCTACTAACCTGTGAGGACAGTGTGTGTAATTCGTGCACAACTACGTTACAACCCTTACTTTCTCTCTCCTAACAAAGCACCTGTCTTTTGTCCTCACCAGGGGCGCTCACGCTCTCAGGCTCAAAAATTAATGCTTAGTTCCTTTCCACAAAAGCAAACTAACCTTTGAGCACACATTTCACTGAGCAGCCAGGGAATTAAAGCAATTTGACTTTCCAAACACCCTTTGCTTAGTCGTAATTAATTAGGGTACAGGGGCTTTTGCCCAGTGATAAATTGCTTCATCCTGAATATAGAAAATGGAGGTCAGAAGATCCCTGTGCCATGTTGCTGCAAACACTAAGATGTCCCTATCATAGAAAATTCTCCAGATCGACCCACTGCCCTAAAATAATCCCTTTCCTCCTTTTCTTCTTCCTCCTCCTCTTCCCTGTCTTCTTCTTCTTCCTCATGCTTGTGTTTTTGAAAATCCAAAGGTGTCCAATTCATAGAAAAATGCATCAGCTTGATCCATCAACACCAATACTACTACAACTACTACTACAACTACTACTAAAAATAAATAAAACAAAATAAATAAATAATTAAATAAATAAATAAATAATAATAATAATGGTTAACAAAACAATGTAATAATAATTGTTGACAAAAATCTTAAAATATTGTAGTGCATTTTCTATTTTTTTCTATGATATATAAAAACTGGAGATTAATCAATGGCTATATTTGGACTGGGCAATAAGTATCAACTCTCACATTGTTGCTTGTTGAAAAACTGTTGGGTACAGTGTTGGCATGATAAAATATTGTTAAATTTGCATTGCCAAAACTTTCTAATAAAACTTAAATTGCTGACATCTTTGGTACTCAAGGAGTCTTTTTTGGGGCATTACATAGTTTTGATTTTTAATTATATTCAAGATTTCTTGAGATGGTAACGTAAAGCGGACTTAAATTCATCAATTCATGCAACAACCTACATTGGTAGGCAGTAAATTAGGATGATATTTGTAGGAATTTAAGGACATTTTACATCTTTGTGAAATCAGGAAAATGCATGTGTGTGGGTGGGTGAGTGTGTGTGCGCCTGCATATACACTACCGTTCAGAAGTTTGGGGTCACTTTCTAACTCCATGATCATTCCTGATTTTTATTTCTTTCTACATTGTAAAGGAATGCTGAAGG
>JAQMYJ010000006.1:21159604-21171373 GCA_030014305.1 Clarias laeviceps | reverse complement strand
ATTCTTGGAAAAGTTAAAACATACACATCAACTTTGCTTTTTTATTATTATTATTATTATTATTATTATTATTATTATTAACAACAACAACAACAACAACAACAACAACAACAATAATAATAATACACTTGGACATTTGGTAAAGTTGGTAACTGATGGACATTTGGTAATGTTGCATGTAACTTTACCAAATGGCCCACACTTGCATCATTTAAACTCATACTTGCATCATTTGACACTTATGTAGTGTACATTATTAATGTCATTTCAAAGTGGTGGTGCTTAATGAAGCATGATGTGAAAGCGTCTGTAAAATCTTTTTTTTTTTTTTTTTTATGTATAAGACACAGTACTGTTTTCTGTGTATTCTAACAATATTTAGAGTGTTCAGTGTACACAAATCAACAAATAAACAAATAACAAAATAAAAAAACAAACTTTTATAAATCAGATGCATTTTCTATATCTGTGTGCTTGATCACTCTAGTTTCTTCTTTCCTGATTTGTACACAAATGTATTGAAATGAGAAATTTATGGTTTAAGATTAACCTGTAAATTGCTAGTTTTTTTAATTTGTATTTTAACATTTTCAGTCTCTTCATGCCTAGGCCTTAATGATTTGCGGTTGCTACAGGAACTGAAAATACTATACGTAATTTACCTTCAACACCTCATAAACTACAGAGCTAAGCCGGTATTTGATATATAAATTTTAACATAATTTTTATTTTAATAAATAAATAAATAAATAACTTCACACTTATTTTTGCATGTACATAAAACTACAATTTTAACAGAAATATTAACATCTTTAATAAATGTAACAGTCAATTCTTTCAAATATTATGATGGGACACACAGAAAAAATATCCAAAAAAAAAAAAGGATATCAACATAAAATAAACAAATAAATAGTTACAGTACAAATAAACTGCCAGTGCCAAACAACTCACTTTTTCTGCTGCTAAGTGATTTTTATTTATTTTTTTGATGGTATATGACCAAATCATTCAAAAATATATATTTTTGATCACTTTGCTTGTTTCACCTGCAGCTGATGTCTGGAAAGTCTTGTGTGTCTAGCCTGTATAAAGCTAATAGTGCTAGGGAACACAAATCATTTGCATTTTTGACAAAAAATGTTATTTATTTTTCATTTTCATGTTGAATTGTTTTCTTTTCCTGATGGTGCCAGAATCAGTTTCATCCATTCTCACTTCTTATCTCTGTCTGTTTGTGTCATTGCTCCCCTATGAAACTTCACGGCCGGATGTTCTTTCAGCTCCGAACTGTCGTCTGTGTTTGTCATTCAGGCCTTGTTAGTGAGAGGGGGAGAAAACCCACCTGATTTCTTGCATCCCTCTGCTGAGAATTCCCTGTGGTAAAATTATTCCATTTAGAGGCAAAGTTTTTTTTTGTCACTCCACTGTCTAAATTGGCATATCTGGCTCTTTCACAGAAACCAGTAAACTGTGAACCTGGATGCAGCTGCCAATCAAGCGCAGTGTCTCTTCAGCATGCCAGATGACATCCGGAGCAGAGAGAGGGAAAAAAAAAGAAAAGGAAAAACAGACGCAGATTGAGATTGGTTAAGCGGATTGGTTTTCATCAGAGGCGCATTACAAAAAGGCACCTGCCACTGTCAGGGCTCTTCAATATTGTGTATATAGATTTGCATAAAAAAAAAAAAACATGTGTACATACAAAACATGTTAGCTTAATAACATATGAAAATGTATTCATACACATAACATTAATAACACACTTTAATTTTCATGTTTCTAAAACTTTAATTTCAATAATAGTTTAAAACCCCAACCATGCATGTAGAGCATAATTGTCTTTCAACATAAATCTCCGAGAGACACGTCTTTATCTCCCGTGCAATGTGCACTTAAGGACTGTCACAAAATAATTCCTGGTTGTAACATTACTTACAGATTGCGCTTTAGGAAAAGTCAGATTGTAGTACTTGTACACCTGGGCAAATCTAAACTTCATAAAGAGTATAGAACTGAATTTATTATTAATTTTGGTGTTTGTGCTAGATAAGGTCTATGAAGGTGAGTTCATAAGGTGAAATTTCACATTACGAAACACATTTTCCTATAGGAATAATGTAAATGAAAATGCTTTGTATGTCGAGGCAAATTTCTTGCAAACTTTTTGTTCTTGAGTTGAAAATTTGCAAGGCCACTGTACATAGGCAATTCCATGTAAAGGTAAAACTTATTACTGGATAAAAATGTACAGAAGATGTAATTCACAGTTGGGTTGTTACAAAACAAAATGATAGATATTGATACTAAATCATACTAAATACTAAGTCATACGAAATACTAAATCATACTACATCCTAAATCAGCTTAAATTGACAAAACTTACTTACAAATTTAACAGTAAAGTTTAAAGAAACAGGGCTGGGAGGGGTCGGATGACTGCAACTGCAAGATCTACGTTGAAGAGCCAGCAGTAGCTGCTGCCCATGGTGGCCCACTCTGCCACTCTGTCGCCGCCAACACTCACCAGCCGTGTGGCCGTCTGACAGCTAAATGTCACATCTATAATGCTGTAACCACCTGCATACATTTATTGCAGTTTTACTATTGTAAGAGCATATCTTAAGTTTATTCTATGACTTGCAACCCAGGTGAACATAACTGATATTAAACAGTTAGTCAAAGTTTTAATGGGGAAACAAGTGTTGCAATGCTTCAACTTTATACACATTTTAAAAAAGTAACCCAGGTTCTTGATTTTTTTTTTTTAATGTAGGTTCTTAAGATGCTTATTGGAAACAAATGATGGGAAATAATATGCAGTTTGACAGCAAAATGAGAAATTTATTGCAGTTTTTGAAAAGTACACTTTTTTTTTTAATCAAATGAAGCAAGGAGTATTGCAAAATGATAAATAAAACATGTTGTGTGAGTCAAAAGGGTATTTTGTCAGAAATAGTTTGTTAATATAAACGTGATTTTTTTGGTTAAGCATATACCATGGTGTTTGAACAATTTCACAGAATTGATTGAAGACGTTAAGTGATGCTGTAACTAACCTGTTATTTATTCTTGTTTGGGTTATTGCAACAGAAGTAGAAATGTGTAAACATCATCTTCTTAAACATTCTCCAAAACCCTTTGAACTCATTCAAACTGCTCACATGCTTTACTTAAAACATGGAAACTTGAACATTCCAAAATAAACTTATATATCAGTTTTCAAATTTTGTTATAGACAACCTTGTGTGCCAGAGAATAATAATTTGTCCCAAAATGGTGCTTATTGCATTGTGCTGTCAAACTATTCATATGTAATATGTTGTATGTATACCATTTGTTGCATGAATGAAATAGACTTGCCTGCTTGTTTCTAAACCTTAAATGAAAGTGGCAGTGCGGCAGAGCAACAGGCCTGGTGCAAAACAACTGTCGTTCTTTCAACACTAAAAACCCTATCATACTACAAACCCATCTGATTTTCACAGCCCAGTGCACAAATGAATAAGCGTTTAACTGCCTCCTATCTGTGACTAGTTTAAAACAAGGCCGTGTTATGCCACATCTTCAGTTTGTCTTACCAGTTCATTTTCACCACTAATCCCCGGGACGATCTCATTTGCTATGGCACATGATGGGAATGGAGGAATCAAATGTGCATTTCACGTCTTCATATCAGAAAGAGCCCTGTGACATTACCCAACAGCAAATCTATCTACTGCTTTATGTTCTGCATCTAATTGGATTTGGCAATAAATTATGGCAGTCCTGGGGATCCATCATGTCCTACCTCAGTCCTGTGAGGCAGCCGAGCAGCCCAGCTTGTTATGTTTCCTGAGCAGCAATTATGGGTGATTTTTGACCAGAGCCAACAGAGATGCACAGGAGACACTGTTTGCACAATCATAATATCCTAAAATTGATGGATTAAACATAAATACACTCTTAGTGCAGAGAAGAGTGTGGGTCCAGTTTAACAAATTAAAAATAAATCTATGGTGCTTGATTTACCTTTCTGTTTTCTGTATGCTCCAAGTCAAGACACCAAAAAGATGACAAAATTAATGTTTTATATTGTCCTTTTTGATATTCTAATTGTACTAGATGTGAATGTTTTTTTTATTTGCGCAGAGTGATTTATGCGCATTAAACATGCTAGATAAAAAAATACAAAAAATTTAATGACTGAGAAAATTGTGCCAATGTTATGGCCAGTCCTATCAGAGCCAAATATCATTCTCCATCACTGTTAGCTAATCACTTCTAATGGCTATTGTGTGATACATGATGCAATTAAAAGCTAATGCTTAGTGCAAATGTGATTATATTGGGCAATCTGATTGGCATTTGGGGATTCATGTTTCAACTCCACGTTGCTTTAAGCCTGTCCACACTATCAGAGGAGCTTGGGTTGCTTCCAAAATGTGTCAGGACACAATCCTGTGTGCATTACACTGATCATCGTAAAATACATGATATTATTGGAGAGAGAGAGAGAGAGAGAGAGAGAGAGAGAGACAGAGCAAGAGAGATAGAGAGAGAGAGTAGTCTTCTATAACCCTCTTTACTTGGCCCCTCTCTCCTCTCGACCCTCCCCCACTCCTGCCCTGTCACTGTCAGGCTAAACTCATGATGAATTGCCCTGTCAACAGAATTCATTCAGGGACCAATTAATCCTGTAGAAATGAACTACAGCCATCAGATGCTGGAAAACTCATGAAAGAGTTGAAACAGTGGTTTATATGCAACAGAGGAAGCTCAAGATAGAAGCAAGAATGTAATCAATAAAAATTGAGAGTAGATATATATACAATATACAATACAAAAGTAGGAGTGTTTCATGGAGAGTAAAAATTACTTGAACACAGAAAAGTTATGCCCAGCCATTTCTGCTTGCCAGCTAGATGTCTAGTTCAGGAGCCATTATTGTGGAGTTCAATTCAGGTAATCTAATTTCTTTAAAATTTGCATTTGAGGTTATTTATTTAAGTACAAGATACAAGGTTTTTATAGCTAAGGAATTTAAAGGTCATAAAAATGAAATGGAGAAAAGCCAACATAATTGTTTTATCTTTATTTTTGAACTTTATTATTTTCAGGTTTGTATTTATTTTATTTATTATTGCATATGAAAGGTTAAGAATAAGAATTGTGTTTTACAGAATTTTACATTTTAGCCACTCAAAACACATTACATAAGTCATTAAAAAAATCTACATACTACAATAAGCATAAAAAAATAATTAATTAATCACAACAACAACAACAACAATAATAATAATAATAATAATAATAATAATAAATACTGTTTAGTATTGGTAATGGAAGGCCTAGCATACTGTATGTGAGTGAAACCAAATGACATTTCTTTAATAATTTGACAGAGGGAAAATATTCCTATTATCAATCTTCTATTAATATATATATATATACACACAAAGTGACTTTACAAAGTTACAGAGAAATCTTCAAATAAAGCATGGGCAAAAGAGAAAACAGCAAGAAAACGAAAAATAAGAAATAAGCGAAGAAAAAGATTTTTATAGGAAGTGGATTGGATATAGCAAGTATTGTGTGGTGTGTGTGTGTGTGTGTGTGTGTGTGTGTGTGTGTGTGTGTGTGTGTATTAAAGATGTGAGAGCTAGAAATTGTGAAAACAAAAGTGCTCCAGAGAAGTGCCTGTGCCTAGGGACTGCACTGAAAGTTAGCCTGACAGGACTTGGTCATTTAATGCTTTAGTGCTCTGAAGACAGGTCCTGTCATAGCGGCCAGTGCTACAGAAATCCCCTGGTAGTCCGTTTATTAATTATACTGAAGAGTGAGGGGGCATCCCACTGTCTCGCTCCAGTCCCTGTCAACCCCATCAGCTGTCATTCGGCCCTCTATAAACACTTCCTATAGCATCACTCAGCAGTTAACACAATAGAACCCAGACCTCCAATGCAAATAAATGCACAGCTTTTTCTTCTAAAAGCTGCCATGGCTTTTCATCTAAAGAGCTTCATGAGCCTCAAGAGACTATGGTGTTATGTCTGACCTCATACATACTGTAGAGTGACAGGTGGATGATACAGCAAAATTTGAATGGAATGAAAGACTGCATTTTTCTGAAAGCTGCAGTCAAAACAGATATTCGCTTTTCATATGGCTTTGTGAAAAAGGGTTCAATAGGGTGGGACCAAAAAAATAAACTCTGTTGTAGTAAAAAGTATTTAAAAAACAAGTATTAGGTATACAGTACACATTGAAAGGTTGACAATATATCCTTGTGAGTATGTTTGAGTTTTAAAGCATTCATTAGCTTTACTTTTAATAACTATTAAAGCAACAAAGAAAAAAACTAAAGATTAATCAGTTTTATAAAATTCAATCAAGTGTACTATACAAATTGTATCTAAAATATTATGCATTCACACAGATAAAATTAGTGCTTATATTTTTTATCTAATGTAATATAATATAGCCCTTATTTGAGTTGCTTCACAGTTATATAAAGTCACCTGTCTCTATACAAATTCACACATTTTTTTTTTCTCAGGTGTCAAGAAAATTACTAGAAAACACAAATGCAGTTTTGCTTAAAATTATGCAGAGTGATATAGGTCTTAAGTCAGGCTTACAGTACATCATGCATGAAGAGAAATCTTGTCATGTAATTGTTGCTGCAACATTTTAGACCGTCACTAAAAATTGTCTACAAATCTATAGCAGTCAAGCACTTTTTTTGTTGAAAAAAGTCTTGTAGACCATTATGTTGGGCAGACCTGACACACCTTTTAAAAGTGCTCAACACCAGGAAGTATAATCAAGTAGAGGAGGTTGAGAATACACAAACCATTATGCACTCATAGTGAATGAGTGAGTGTGCAAAATAGTGGCGTCACATGGCTTATATGCTCTTAAACTAATTAGGAACAGGTTATTATTAACAAGCCAGAGATCTAAGGAAACTGGCCAGCTTGAGATGTGACATGTAAACACAAGCATCCCTGACAATGGTACTGATATAAAATAGGAATCTTCAATCTTGCCTACCAGTAGCAGGTGTGGCAGCAGGCTTTTTTGCCAACCAAGCAATAACAAAAACTGATTTTTCTTGTTTAATCAGTTCTTCTTAGGCCTGACTGCCAGCCCCAGTTCCATTTTTAGTACATTCAGATAGGAATCAGTTTACAATCAGATTCCTTTCATGAGGTCTATACAGTAAAACAACTAAAACAGTAAAACCCACACTGAAACAATGTGTCTCGATCTGGATGGTTTCAAATCATGTTTCAAACTGTCCATTATACAGTATCTCTTGCAACGCTATGCAGAAGTCTACACGGTCACAAGAAATGCGACAGGATTCCAAGGTGAAAAATGAGCAGGAAGATGGAAGATTGAAATAAAATTATAATTTCACAGATAGTTAAATTGTTATGCTGTAGGATGTTTCAGAGGGTATTTTCAGAGTGTCTTGGTATGTAAAAGCCACGCCCTTGAATTTCTCATGTTGCTAAACTGAATGTGTTTTCAGGAAGAGCATAAGTCTTAACCGCAGTATGGAGATTATGGAAGAGTTGAATATCTAATTACACTTTGCATAAGTATGGGTAATGCGAGAGGGAATATACAAAAACAAAACTATATATTATGAAATATTAACCTGTATGGGAGCCTTGGGTGGTTTTACTATAGCAGCCAATGCTGATAGATGAACAATATGTCAGATTTGGGCTGCCATTCTGAACAAAGCCAAATACGGCCCTGATCACATACAAATAACAGTGTGGACAGTCAGTTCTAAAGATTAGATTTGTTTGCAGTCTGAGTAAGGCCTTAGTCTCCTATTAACTATCATGTGTGCCTCCATGTTATAATATCATAATGAAAGCTTGCAGCTACATCGGCCCCTTTATGGACAATACTGAAGATGGCTCATAGTAAACAAGGTTTTTAGGTTTGTTAGGTTCGGCCATTCTGTAAAGTGTGTCATTAATCAGCAAGAATTATGCAACAGTTTCTGATTTTCAGATCCTGTCAATATTCATTTTATTGACTTCCCCTCATGACTAAGAAGAAATGCGGCCAAATTTCATGAGTTTTATAGAAAATAAATGCACATGGTACAATTTGAAAAGGATATCTCACAAAAAGCAGGAATCCACAGCTTTGCATCATGTATTTCAATTATTCCTCATTTATTTTGAATCGTATTTGGCCTTCGAACTGGATTATAGCCTCAGAGCACTAACCAGGTCACAGTGGTGTGTGTATACACGTTCCATATGGCCAGTGTCAACATGTAGGACACACAATACAGCTGCACACCACAATGCTGCCAAAAGTTACTCTAGATCAAGCCCATTGTGCCAGAGTTGATCAGAAGGTGAATATTTCATAGGTTCTTTTCTCTGCATGTGAATTGACACTGCAGTCAGAGCAGAGGCCCGGCAGCTGCGAAGCAAAGGCTACAGGCAGGTATTCCCTTACCTAGACTGGAGGATGTGGCCACACACATCTACCTTCACATCTACACACACACACATGTATAAACCTTATCCAGTTTATGAAACAAGGAGAGCATGATAATATGAGCATACAATATTTTATAATTTGCTCAACAGAGCATTATCAGATTAACAGATTCCAATTCCCATTTCAATCTCTCTAACCTTCAGCAGCATCCACTTCAACTATGAACATCATCATAAAATATGTTTATTTCATTTTCTGAGCAAAATAAAAAGAATTGTGAAAGAAAAACATATCATCTCACTTGCTAATTACACCTTGCTGCAAATTCTACTTGGTGTATAACCACAGCACAGTGTATTTTTCTCCCCCCACATTTTGTGACATGAAGAATTATGTGGCAACAAAGTGAGACAGATCCTCTCAGGATAAGAAGCAAGAAAAATCCAAATACTCTAAGGATGTTATGCTGGTGAATATAATTAATTAAACAAGTCTAATTAGGAATGAGAGAGCAGGTGCAGCCTGTGGTGTGATGATGCTGACAGGGAGACAGTGATGAGAGAGAGAGCGAAAGAGAGAGACAGAGAGAGAGAGAAACCATCCGACTAAAGACTTACAGCATGACATGAGGAGGAACAAACAGACATACCAACTTTCTGCATTTTGTGATGTGATCCCTCAGAGGAATACAGAGGTACACTAAGGAGACCAAAACACAGTAGGGGTCACTCCTCTCCAACAAACACATACGTACACACACACACATTCCTGTTAAATTAAATGCTGAGTTTACAGCAGTGAAGCGAGAAGCCCCTGTCCTCCTCAATCCTCATCTTGTTCTCATTTATGATCAATTCTATATTAACAAGCACCAACAAAAACATACACTCATTTGATTTTCTTTTGATGTGCTATCTAAATATTGTTGATGAAACATCACAATCTCAGAGAATGCATGCATAAAAATCTATTTTGCTTCAGTTTAATATCCCATTTTTGAAAGTGTTTGGATGCAAAGTTATGAATGCTAACTGCACTATTAACCCAATTAAAAAAAATACAAATAAAATTATATATATATATATAAAAGATTATTCAAAAACAGTAATTTTAACCATTTCACTGTAGTGAGAAACATACAAGGAAACAAGCAAAATAAATAAATAAACAAACGAAAATTTGAAAAGTGACGTATCTGTACGGTACATTGAAGATATTTTAAAAATATATATATATTTTGGGAGACATAAGATGAGTAATAGAACACATCAAGATTTTTGTCTGTCTGTTTGTCTGTTTGTGCATGCATCACGTAAAAGCTACTGCATGAATTTTAATGGCCGAGATGTATTTGTCCGAGTTTGAGGTAACATATAGACATTCTTTCATTGCAATTGGCCCATGGGAGGAGGAGATATGCTAATTTGAAATTTAAATGGAAAATGTCCTTATATCATAAAAAAATCGACCTTGGAAAAATCATTAGTTCCGAAAATTCAACAGATGGCGCTGTAGAATTTTGCAATGCATGCTTATGAGTGTGCAATTGAAATCTACTTAATAAACGCAAAGTTTCGGGCACTTTTACAGTAACACATAAAAATTTTAGTTTATTCCAAATTCAACAGATGCCGTTGTACATTTTTTAAAACACGAACGAAGTTGTGAGCACATCTAGTTTACAAGGAAGCCACTGAAATATCTAAAAATCAGCTATAAATGTAAACTTGAAGCTACTCCTCATAAACAATAAAGATTTTTACCTGGGAAGCACATTAGTAAAAGTTTAAATAAAGCTGTGCTTACTGAATAATAAAATAAAAAGTAAATCAGGTTATTCTTTCTTGAATATTTTTGTAGTATCCAGGCATCTCTTTCTTTAATTTGAGCTAGGCTGCATACACTGGAAATGTAACCCACATAATTTCTATATAACTTACATCGACAAATTCATTAAAGCAATCTACAAAAATCCATGGTCCCAAAGCAGTAGAAGTTTAGATTTAATGAAAATCGTCCTACGAGAAATGCCACATGATTCAAAAGGCAAACCTGATGGTATCAACCATTACCTAAGAATCATATTAGAACCAAGAAATGTGGCACCAAACAATGTTACCTCCTGTGTACCATGAGCACATGCTATCCTTGACTTTTCACTATGATGAAATGGGTTATGCATGATGTGTGAAAAATCTCTGGGGCCAAAAACACAAGAAAAAAAAGAGGTGATCATGTTAAATAAGAACACTTGGCACATGCGAGTGTGTGAAGCAGAGAGTCCACATTGTTTAAGTGCACTCTGAAGAGGGACGATTGGCCCATTTTATCACAATTTGCTCCCTAACAGGTTACAAATGTGGCATGTGATGACAATAACGAGGCTTGATGTCACTTAGTCTGCTAGAGGTATGCGTGTGGAATAGTAAATCAGTGTGTGGGGAGAGTTGGGAGGGTGGTTCTGTTGCTGTCCTCAAGCTTTCTACTTGCAAGGTGACAGGCTCCTTGGTCACAGAAAGCTTTGAGCACCCAAAATCATAATAAATTACAGTACATCCAATTTGTGTCAAAAGAATGTCAAGCATGAGCAAGAAAAATCCAGCAGGGACTTTATTATTCCTTTAGTTCATTCACTTAAATGGTATTCTGGGAGAAGTGTTGAGGTGTGAAGAAATACAGTGGCATGTACAATGCTGAAAATGTAACCAATTTTTATTGACTTAGGCTATAAATTTGTAAGAATACAAGGAAAGATAAAAACAGCAATACATTTTCAAGGGGATTTTGATCTCTTTCATAATATACTCTAAATCCATATTTATTTTGACCAAACTTAAGATGCTATTGAAAAAAGTGCCACATTTGACTGGAAGAGAAGGTGCGGACATACCTTCTGTGGAAGGAACTCATTTGTAGTTCAGAAACCCAATAGCTGATAGTCAGAAATGCGATGGCCTTGGGTATCAGGAAGTGGAGCCAAGAAACAGTGTATCCGGAAAGTATTCACAGCGCATCACCTTTTGCACATTTTGTTATGTTACAGCCTTATTCCAAAATGGATTAAATTCATTTTTTCCCTCAGAATTCTACACACAACATCCCATAATGACAATGTGAAAAAAGTTTACTTGAGGTTTTTGCAAATTTATATGAAAAAAAAAAAAGGGGGAAATCACATGTATGTACATAAGTATTCACAGCCTTTGCTCAATACTTTGTTGATGCACCTTTTGCAGCAATTACAGCCTCAAGTCTTTTTGAATATGATGCCACAAGCTTGGCACACCTATCCTTGGCCAGTTTCGCCCA